>JAJPUD010019828.1:0-25817 GCA_023553655.1 Myrmecobius fasciatus
GGGGAAAATCCCATTTAAAATAATTGTAAATATTTTAAAATACTTGGGAATATACCTGCCAAGACATACTCTGGAAGTTTATGAAAACAGAATACTTTTCACATACAAGAAATCAGATCTAAGCAAGTGGAGCAATATCAGTTGTTCATGGATAGGATGAGCCAATATAATGAAAATGAAAATTCTACCTAAAATTATTGAATAATTTTGTGCCATAGATAGATCATGTTCTAAAAAACATAGCTAAAGAACATCCAGAAATGGGAAATATGAAAAGAAAAATCATCATTTCATCAAATATAGGCTAAGCCAGACTAACTTCATTTCTGTTTTCAACAGAGTTGCTAAAGTGGTCAGACAGAACACAGTAGGCACAAGTTCACATAGATTTGTGCAAAATATTTGATAAATTATTCAGGGCTCTTTTGTACTGATGGTACAGAGATGTTGCCCAGGTGATAGTGAAATTAAACTTGGAATTGACTAATTGGAATATAAGGGAATGGGGTCTCTAGTGGAGTACTCCAAAGAATTGCCATTAACCTTTTCCTGCCCAAGTTTTTCATGAATTTCTTGGACAAAGGGCATAGACGGCATCCTTATTAGATTTGGAGATAGCCCCCAACTACATTACAGAGTCAAGATCCAGAAAGATCTAGACAGGCTAAAGACTTGTGTGTAAAATCTAATAACATAAAATTTAAATAGGATAGATAGACAGCCTGGAAGTTAGCTTTGTTGAGTCCAGGACACCTCTCTTTGGACCTACCTCTTTCTCACTTTGTTCTACCCTCAAAGTTTCCATAAAGTGGCCACCCCTTGACCAGCCCAAGTCAAGCTCAGCTGCTGCCCCCCAGCCCTTACACACACCCCAGTTTACAGGGCCTGGCCTCAGAAACCTGAGACTCTGCTCAGTCACAGGCACAACTCCAGGGGATGAGGCGTGTGGCCCCTTCCCTAGCCAGGTTGGGTGATGGAAATGACTGGGGGATGGTCCCCACTACTCTGGATCTGATGTCACAGAGCCCCCTCCCCTCCCTTTGGGAGACTAGCCCTGGCCTGTGGTGATGTCATAGGGACCAACACCTCCCACTTTCAGTTAGCTGTAAGTCATTGTCTGAAGGTGAGGATGTGTGGGGACCAGAGCAGCTGGGGGTCACCTAGTTCCCTTCCCTTCCCACTTTAAACCCTCCCCTCCATGAGGTCCATCTTGCCCCCATCTTCCAGAATGACAGATCCTAAGGGTCCCACTAGTGCCTCAGTGTCTGTGAGTGACGTAACTGCCCCCTCCCCTGCTTCTGTCTCAGCCCCTCCATTTCTTCTGTTTCTCTTCTCTTCCCTTCCCCCCCACCAGACTTTTCACGATGCTCCCCCCTCCTCAGTTGGCTTCCATTAGTGTTGAGGAGCAAGTGTGTTCCAATAGGTAAAAGGCGCTGGGAATATTAACACCTTGTGTGTGTGTATGTGTGTGTGTGTGTGTGTGTGTGTGTGTGTGTGTGTGTAATGTGCCTTGTGCACCTATGTAGGGATCTCCTGAAGTTTGGTCCCCCTGGTAATTTAGATCTGCTCCCAGCTGACTGTCCAGGTCAAAGCTGGGAAAAGCCGGCCCCTCCTCCCATCTATGGATCATAATGGATGCATCATAAAATATACCTACATGTCTGAATGTCTGAATGTCTGAAACTCAGGATGCCAGGTATCCTTGGCAATGACCATGACAGTCCATGACAACCAGTCACCATGACAACCAGTGATTAGAACAAGCTGCTCCAGCTTCATTGGATCCTCAATTATTTTGCCTCTAGAGAGATTATACTCTGCTCGAGGTAAGGTGGCTGATTTGATATGGATTTCCATTGGAAAAGGTGAGGTTCTCTTTGGACAAGCCAAGGGCAAATATACTGGGGCCCAGTGATTCAGCTTTTTAGAACAGGGAGTTCAATGCCTGTTTGCTTTTTAATATTGACTTTGGTTAATTAATTCAGCTCAGCAATAATTCGCAATAGTAGGAGCAAAGCAGTGAGCATCAGTCTCATACAATGGTAGGGCCTAAGCTGTGACTTACTTAAGTTCTTTTATGCTATCTGACAAAGGGGAAAATGTCTGGGTTTTTTTAGTATAGTAATCCCTCCAGGGTTATGTAGACTTCATTTGCCCCCAAAAAATCTCAGTTTCTGTCTAAAGTCAGACGATTCGAGGATGAATTTGGCCTTAATTAATTCTACAGGATCAAGGATCTTGAGAAAAGTTCAAGATCAAGGACAAGGTCAACTATTTCATCACTGTTACACTCTCTAATTGCAAATGTCTCTCTGGAAAAGACTATTCTGGAAGACTTGGAGCAATGAAAAGCCACCCTCCCAACATTTCTCTCCATTTCTATCACCCAGACTGGTGAGGAGAAGGTGTCAGAGTGCATCTTCCACTTGCAGGAGGGACTAGGGCTGAGCAGAGTCCCAGGTTCCTGACGGCAGCTCTTGGGGCTGGAGGGAGGACGGAGCTAAGCTTGTGGTTGTCCAAGCTCTCTCCTTTTATGGAAAACTGGAGGAACAAGGAGGCAGGGTTTCTGTTCAAGGCTGCACAGAAAGGAAGAGCCCCGTACCTGCAGATGACCCAGAGCTCTGAATTGGACATGGATTCCTAACAAGCCCCAAAACAGAAAGGAAGGGGGTTGTGTGAAGGAGGGGTGCTCTCACCCTGCTTTCTCCAAGAAAGAAGAAGGAAAGATGAGGGGCTGTCAGAGGCTTGGCGGCACTGTGCCTACATGCATGTGTGGCCCTGGTCAAGCCTGGGCTGGAGGATACTGGAGGTAATTGCTGCTGGGCAGTTCCCCCATCGAAGGAAGAAAAGGTGAGGCAGAAACCTAAGGATCCTCTCAGGATTCATGATGCAACCTTACCCACAAGGAGCATCAGTGATTGAGCCCAAAGGTCCTCAGGATGCCCAACATCTAGCCAGGAGTCCCTACAGGCTCTCAGAAACTTGCCTGGACCATGGAGACCTGAGCTGACTCAGTACCCACAATAAATACAGGCAAAAAGTGCTGCAGGGTCAAGGGTGAGTTCAAAAACTGTCCCCCAGGTCACCTTGACTTCAAGAAGCTGGGAAGATCACAGGCTATGTTCTGGTCATTGCTTGGCACAGAGGCAGCCATGTCCGAGGGTCTCCAGCAGGTGAATACAAGGAAAGGGGAAAGCAACCAAGCCCAGGGGCCGTGCTCCAGGCAAAATGGAAAGGCAGCCAATGACAAGGACAAAACTTGGAGGAAAAATGTACAAATGAAGGGCTGGTTTCCCCTAGGAGGGATATTTGCTAAATAACGACTCAATTTACCAGTGTCAAAACAGGAAAACGCCAAGTCCAAAGTAAAATTAACTTTTAAGTGTATAAAAATCATACACTGAGGGAGACTCTAGATGTGTCTTTATAGCAGCACCAAGGTTGGGACTCTAATCTGGCTCCTCCATCTTCATGTCCCTCCAGTGGATCATGGGTTCCAACCCAAGTCAAGTCTCTCCCTCAAATCTCTTATGTGTGTGTGTTCTGTCTACTGCCCCACTTCCTTCTTCCTTCAGTCCTTACCTTAAACCACAAAATAGGTCCAGAGGATCATAGACTTAAATCACCAGCTCAAAGCACACTTAGTGTACATTGTCCAATCCCCTTATGCTACAGAGGAAAATGAAGCCCAGGGAGGTAAAGGCGCTTGCCTTACATCTCACTTACCTTCAGAGATCTGGAAGAAACCTCCCAGGTGAATTAGTCAAAATTTCACTGTTTACACAGGAAAAAACTGGAGGCCAGAGTGGTGATGGGAGGTGTCTGAGGTTTTCCTGTCTCAGAATTCAGCCATGTGCCCTTTACATTGTGTTGCCTCTTACCCTCCCATCTCACAGTAGAAGACTGGAAGGATAAAAGGAAAGTTCATGTTTTGAAATGTTAAAATCCTTTTCCCAAAATGATCCAAGTTCATAAACATTCAGCAGCCGCTTATTGGCCTGAATTGAATTCTTTGATGGCAGTCTTGTCCACATCCTCCTCTCCCTCTAATGTGAGAAGTCCTTTTCCCAATATGATCTTTTGCTGAAATAAGTTTTCAAGGATGTACCAACAAGGTTAGGTGAGATATCCTCAGAGATAATTAACATCACTTCAGCACCAAAGACCCTGGACAGCTCCGCCACGTGTGTTCTCATTAAGCCACCCACTCTAGTAACACTCCCCTATGCATCAGAGAGACCCCCTGGGGACATGGCAGCACAACCACAGGCAAATAGGTTGTTCTGGATCCGGAGTCAGGAGGGCTCAACTTCAGCAGTTCAAATCTAGCCTCAGATATTTATTACCTGGGAAAATCACTTAATAACCTTTTCCTCAGTTTTTCATCTGTAAAATAAGGTGGAGAAGGAAAGGGAAAATCATTCTAATATTTTTGCTGGGAAAACTCCAAGTGGGATTGCAAACCATCAGACACAACAGAAAAATGACCCAATTATGGTCTGATGTGCCCAGATTCTCACAGGTCATCTGTCATCACCACAGAGAGCAATATATCTTGTATCACCATCACAGAAAATAAAATCCTCTACTTCAGGGAGCTCACCTCCCTGAAAACCACATTCTTTTTTTTATTAAAGCTTTTCATCTGCAAAACATATGTATGGGTAATTCTTCAACACTGACCCTTGCAAAGATTTCTGTTACAAAATTTTCCCCTTTACTCTCTACCCCTCCCCTAGGTGGTAGGAAGTCAACTACATGTTAATTATGTTAAAATACTTGACAAGTCAGATATAAGAAAAAAATCTTCCACTGCAGGGATCTCATTTACCTGAAAACCACATTCTTCCTACAGCTATATTAACAGAATAATGAAAGGCAAGGCCCTAGATGCCATTTCATTTCCATTTCCTAATGTGAAACTAATGTGAAATTAGTAAAAGCCTGGTGCCAAATTCATCACGATATTTTTTAAATTTCAATTGGAAGCCATGTGTGAAAGTGTTTCTTCATGTGGATATCATGCATGCCTCTTTCTGCCACACTAAAACAATTACAATAACCAAAAGTTGACAAATCTAGTCAAACAGCCCCAGAGGAATCTATTTATACCTCTCTAATTTACTCACTCTCCCACTGATCACAAGGACTATTAAGAAAATTTTCATCCTTCTGAAGTCTCCTGTGGCTCCTTTATACCTCACCTTCTCAAATGAGAATCTTTCCTCATATTTTATTAAATATACTTTGATAGCTCTTTCTTGTGCCCTCCTCCTCCTCTTTCATCACTTAGATGTCCTCTGCCACTATCTCCTTCTTTGCCCCATCTAAAACAGAACGTTGAATTTACTCCTTATTCAGCCAAATCCCTCTGTACCTCTTGACTGGTCCCCTTCCAACCCATTTCTTCCAGCAGGCTCTTACCTCATTCATCCAGTTCACTCCTTTCAATATCTCCCTGTGTGCTGGCTGCTTCCTCCTGATTACAAACATGTGCATTCTCCACCCTTAAAAATGTCTCTTCCTAGATCCATCTAAACCCCTTTGTTCATCATCCAATATACCAATTTTCTTTTGGGGATGAAATTCCTTGAAAAGGCCACTTACAATAGTCACTTCCATTTCCTTTTCCCCCCTTCTTAATTCTTTGTTGTCTACCATCTGCCCTCATTTTCACCCGGTCTATGATTTCTTTGTACTTCATCTGTTTATATCATGCTTCTCCTATTGGATAACAGATCTTTAAGAAAAGGGTTTGTCTTTGGCTTTTATTTTTCTTCCCAAATTCCTAGTTCTTTTTAGGCACTTCATAAATGCTTGCTGATAAAATAATTGACATGTCATGTCATCCTCAGTCTTCTCTACCAACTGTACCCAGCCATTCAGACTGACATCACTTTGTGCATATTCTGTGCACCCTAGTAAGTGCTCAATAAATATTTTCCATAAATTCATTCATTCATGGCTTCAAGAACAGAGCTCTCCTTAAATAGAAAATGGGTTTCAAGCTCTTAGGTAATCAGTAGCCTCCACCAGTTGATCTCTGGAAAAAATCAAAAGGCAATGTCAAAAGCATCAAGAAAATGAAAGTGGAATGAGAACTTGAAAGGATGGAGTTTCCATGGCAACCCTTTCCCTGACGATTTTGAAGATGATAAAAATATTACTTGGGAATTGTCCTTCAGGATGTGCTTTGCTTGCTTCACAATGTTAACTGTTTCAGGCAGTGTTGTTCTAAGACACTGGAGAGATAGAAGGAAGCACATGTAGCAAACAAGTCAATACATCACTCTCACCTTGTCAGGCATCTCTTCACAGACCCGGATGGAGACAGACCCCAGCCCTCAGGTTCATAACCTTGGCAAGAAAAGGACCCTTTCAGCCCAGCTGGCACAGTCATCATGGAAGAGAGAAACCACTGGAAATACAGAGCCCACCTTCCTCATCACTAGCAGAAACAACTGCTGACCAACTGTCCCAATAGGCACAAAACACACCAAAGTCCCTGCAGTGGCAGCATTCTCTAGCCCAGCTAGCCTACATCCAGTCGATTTCTCACAGCCATCATTGGGAGGAAGTATGTCCCATAGAGAGGAGGACAGAAGCTCCACTAAACTGCCAACCAGTTCCCACTCACAGGGCAGGCTCGGTGAAGAAGGAAAGCAACCTGACATAAGGACAGGAAGCATCTCAGACTTCACTTTATTTTGTAATTCTGCGAATCAGTTTGGGATCGGTATTTTTTCAACAAGTTTTACTCTCTTTTAGAAAGATCCACCCATTGTTCTGATCCCTGATGTCTGTCTCATCCATTTGGCAAAGGACCACCCTCTATACACCTGAACAAGCAGCAGGCCATTCTGGAGAGGAATCAGGGCAGACACCCCTCCTCTCCTCCTGCCTGGACTACCCCAATAGCTGCTGGGTTGGCTTCCTGCCACAGCTCTCTGTCCTCCACACTGCTGCCAGAGGGAACTCCCTAAGGCCAGATCTGACCTTGTCACATACCTCCATCCTCAAGATGTTCTAGCAACTCCCTTTCACCTCAAGGACTGAATGTAAAATCCTCCGTTTGGTACCCAAAGCCCATGACAAGATGCCCACATCTCTGCAGTTCTCCTACACATACACTCCTTTTCCAGATAGTCTGTGACCCAGTGACAGTCTCCTCCTTGCTGCTCTTTGCACAGGACAGTCCATCTTCCAGCTCTGGCCATTTTCTCAGGCTTCCCCTGCTCCCTGCCATGCTCTCCCTTCTCAACTGCCCACCCTGGTTTCCCTGACTTCCTTCACATCCCAGTGAGTATCCCACCTTCTACAAGAACTCTTTCCTGAGCTTCCTTACTTCCAGGGACCTTGTTCTCTTGTTTCTTTCCAATTTGTCCTATATATGATTTGTTGCTACATTAGCTGTTTGTATATTGCCTCCTCCAGTAGACTCTTTGAGGTCTTTGAGAAAATTGATTTGTCTTTGGCTGTTTTTTTTAATTCCTAAGTGCCTGGCACATGGTAGGACATTTATAAATGTTTATTTAAAAATAACTGTGACACCATAGTTTTCTTCCTCCTCAGGTGGCAAGAATTTTTGACTTTTGATGATCCTGTTCATCCTGTCTAGGTACTCTCCAGCTCATTAAGAGTAAAGTGAAGGGTCCTGTCCTTTGCCTCTTTCTGCATCACCAATAACCCCGATGCCTAGGATATAGAAGATACTTAGCATTCATTTTTTAGTGGTAATATTAAGAGTTTATGTAGTTCTGTTTCTTGTTTTATAGACAATATTTTTATAATCTGCAAAGCAGTCACAGAGAGGTTATCATAGCTGTTCCAGTTTCTCAGATTCTTATTTCACTTGTTTTTTTTCATGAAAACATCATAATTTGGGGGATTACCTTTCGATATCTTCCAGAGAACAACTGAAAAATACTTCTACGGGAAAAAAAAAACATTTAAAGGTGAATAATTTGGTAAAGCGAGAGATCTTTAGAAATAAAATCACCACTTCTTAGCTTCCTAAAAGTTTATGCTTTTGTAACTGGGATTTTATTACATTAAAATATGCTGCTGTTCATATAATTTCCATTCTCTTTGACCTCCAAAAAGATATTACCATAAATAGTAGGTAATAAATATATTTACATAATTTTTATTTACTTAGTTTTTATTACAGCATTTTATTTTCAAATCATATGCATGGGTAATTTTTCAACATTGATCCTTGTAAAGTCATGTATTCCAAATTTTCTTTCCCTTCCCCCAAACTCCCTCTTCTAGAATGTAAGTAATCCAATATGTGTTAAACATGTTAAAATATGTTAAATCCAATATGCATATACATATTTATACAATTATTGAGTTGCACAAGGAAAATCAGATCAAAATGGAAAAAAAAATGGGCAAGAAAACAAAATGTAAGCCAACAGCAAAAAGAGTGAAAGTGCTATGCTGTGATCCGCACTCAATTCCCATAGACCTCTCTCTGGGTGTAGATGGCTCTCTTCATCACTACATCTTTGGAACTGGCATCAATCATCTCAATGTTGAAACTAGCCACATCCATCAAAGTTGATCTTCCTTTAAGCTTTTTGTTGTGTGCAAGATCCACTGGTTCTTCTCATTTCACTTAGCATCAGTTCATTTAAGTCTCTCCAGACCTCTCTGAAATCATCCTGATCATCATTTAGTTTTTTTTTAGGGGAAGAGTTAAAAGGAAACGAAATGGATGTTTTATTTAAAGAATCAAAAGGCATATTAGGAAAGCATATTACTGAAAGTAAAAAATTCCACTTCATACTAACACTGTTTGTTGGTGTGAATTATTTGTCACCTCCAACAATCAATCATGTATATGACATAAAATGCTAAATAAAATGTCAATCTATTAAAAAGCTCTTTTAAATGACAGCTTACACAGTGTGAAAGATAATTTTAGAACATCATTGCAAGCAAAAAACATACTTAAAAAACCACATTACTTTAAAATAAACAAATCTAAAGTAATCCTGATTTTGTAAAATAAGTACAATCTACACCCTTTTGTACTGCCTTTTCACAAAAGTGTGTGAGAGGCTGCAATCCAAAGATGCTATCACAAACTAGACACTAAAGAACTCAGGACAGAGCATAGATGTTAATCATCCCTTATATTTCTCTAGTCATTAATGTCTTTTCTGAGCACTTTCACATCCATTATCTCATTTGACCTTCATAGGATTTTTTTTTGTAATGACAGGTACTTTATATATGGATTTATAATTATTCTCACTACCAAACAAAGCAAAAGTTTCTGCAAGCACACTTTGCTTTCATTACTTTTGCCATTCTTTTATATCTGACTCTTTTTAACCCATTTTTAAATTAAAGTTTTTTATTTTTCAAAACATATGCATGGACAATTCTTCGGCATCAGCCCTTGCAAAACGTTGTGTAACAATTTTTTCGCTCTTCCCCAACACCCTCCCCTACATGGCAAGTAGTTTAATATATGTTAAACATGTTAGAAATATATGTTAAAAACAATATATGCCTACATATTTATACAATTGTTGTGCTGCACAAGAAAAATCAAATCAAACCAGTAAAAAAAAGAGAAGCAAAATAAAATGCGAGCAAATAACAGCAAAACGTGAGAAAATGGTATGTTGTAAACCACATTCAGTTCCCATAGTCCTCTCTCTGGTTGTAGCTGGGTGTTTTCCTCACTGAATAATTGGAAGTAGTTTGAATCATGTCATTGTTGAAGAAAGAAACATCCATCAGAATTGATCATCATACAGTCTTCTTGTTGCTTGCAGGGCTAGGTGATGCTGCTGCCAGAGAACATTAGATTCAGTGTCAGACTGAGAACACTCACACAGGGTTCTGTTTAACAAAGACTGACTTCCCCCAAGCAGGTGGCCTAAATAACATAGGCAAATCATTGGCAGTTAAGGGGAGGGAGGAGAAAGCTTATAAGTGAAGATGTTGGCTCTAAGCCACATTAGGAATCCTAAGGCTGCTAGAAACAAAGTCTTCTTCAGTGAGGAGCCTAGGCACAGGGTCTAATAAAACAGAGTTAGTTAAAACAGCAACTTGGTTACCTGGATTCAAGGATCAGTTTATTGGACAAGGGTTCCTTCTGTGGGGCCCGGAAGTCTGAATGTAAGTAAATTGAGGTTTTAGAAACTGCCCAGCCTAGGAACTCTTCCCCTCCCCTTCTCCATATCTTCTCTTTTTAAATTGTGTCAGGTAAATTTGTCATATTGATATATTGGCTCAACTTATCCATGAGCAATTGATGTTTTTCCAGTTGCTTAGCTACCACTTTAGTTATATCCAAATTATTTTGTGTTTTACATAGTTCCTGAGATTGTTTTCAGAGGTAGACTCCCACGTAATTCCTACCTTCAGTTATTTTAAATGGAACTTTTCCTTCTATCTCTTGTTTGAAAGACGCTGGTACTTGTAGAAATGTTGAGGATTTACGTAGGTTTATAATATATTCTGGGATTTTGCTAAAGTTGTTCATTTTTTTCAACTAGTTTTAATTTATTCTCTAGGATTCTGCATATGTACCTTCTATTAAGAGTGGTAAATTTTCTTTCCTCATTCTCCATTCCACTTCCTTTATTTTTTTTTCAACTAATATTGCCAGAGTCAATATATCTAGTATAATAATAGTGGTGAGAATGGGTATCCTTGTTTTTTTCATGGTCTTACTGAGAAAGCCTACAGCTTAAACCCATTATCTGTAGTTAATGCTGATTGATGCTTTTAAGTAGAAACAATTTCTCATTTTATGGAAGGCTTCATTTATCCTCCTGTTTTGTAGTGCTGGCCTGAGAAGGGCTGGATTGGAAAACCTTCCTGAGATCATAAATTGTTAGAGGTGGGAGAATCTTAACGTAAAAGTGTGGAGCTTCATGAATTATTCCACCCCCTTCAAAATCAGAAAATTCCCTTTTGAGTCAAGAACAGTTATTAACCAAATCAACCAATCAGAATCAAGTGAGAACAAGGTCTGTATGTCTTCAGGAATCAATCAAAAGACCTGCCTTAGGGGATTTAATCTCTCATTAAGAACTTGTTGGAAAGTAGGTCCTCATCTCAGAAAAAGATAGAGATTCCCAGGATATGGAGGCAGAGAACAATGAGCAGAGTCAAAGAAAGCTGAGCCAAGAATGAGCAGAGCAGGGTCAACCAGCCTCTGGAGACAGAGAATGAAGGACTGAGAACTAGCAGAAAAGGAAAATTTCCAAGATGGAAACTGGCACCACGAGTGTTGTAGTGTTAAAAAAGGTCAGATTGGATTCACCAATTTGTGTGAGAGATCTTCACATTTAGGGGGTGTAACTGAAGTCAAGTAATTGATGCAGTTGCCTAAAAAATTTAATTCTTCAACAGTAAGAACAACCGCTTCCTCCAACCATCTGACCTTAGGGAAAAGCTGAGTTATGTAATGGGAAAATGCAGTCTAGCTAATCCTGGATTGAATTTTTAGTAACCACCGAAAAAATAAGTCAAAAATGTAGTATTTTCCTTACTTTGCAGCAACAATAAACTTTTATTAGCCCGGCAGAGCCTAGCCCCTGCCATTGAATGAGTGACTGATGTTCTCTGGTTTGGCTCCATCATTTTAAATCATTGTTGAGGTGACTTTTTAATCAATGTAAATGTAAAAAGACAATGGGCATTGAAGCTCCTATGGGAGGTAGCTCAACCACTGGGCTACAGGAAGTTTGTCCTTGGCTTTTTCAAAGAAAAAAGAATAAAATGTGGTCTCACACTTCTTTCAGTGGAAATCCAGATAAAATTAGCCACCCCACCTTTGGTCCAATATCACCTCTCTAGAGGCAAATTTTAGTGTCAAGCTAGGAAGCAGAAACTAGTTCTAAATACTGGTTGCCATGGAGACTGGTCGTTTCCAAGGATACCTGGAATCTTGAATTGCAGGCATTCAAATTACCTCTTTATTAGCCATATATTATGATCCATTAGGAGGAGGGGAGAGCTTCTTCCCAGCTTTGTCCTGGACTGCCAGGTGGGAGCAGACCTAAATCACTAGGGGCTCAAAATATCAGGAGATACCTACATATGTACACACAGGTACAGAGCATACTGTATATATGGAGAGACAGAGAAGTAAACAAAGACAGCTTGAAATACAGAGTAAGATACAGGCAGAGCCAGCGGAAGAGAAACAGATGTACAGAGGACACATGGAGCAAGCAGCTGTTGCTATGAGACATGCATCAGGAAAGGGAACATACACCATCCCAGACACTCTTGTGACTTCATTGTTGTCCTTCTAGTCAGGAGAGAACAAACTGAGCCCAAACAAGGTTATGTTGTTGCCCAAGGTCACACCGGGCTAAGTATCAGAGGCAGCATCTGAACCCAGGTCCTCTGACTCCACAGAAGCCAGAGCTCTTTCCAGAGTACAATTCTCCCTCCCAGTGCAGCTTTTGCACAGAACTGATGTTTTCTTAGGGGAAATCAGACCTTGACTTGTAATTCTCCACAAAGAAAGGGTAAAGGACTTTGAGGTTACATGTGAGCAATCAGACTAATGACAACAATACAGGACAGCTTTTATGTTTACCTGATGACAAATGTCAAGTACAAAGGAGTTGCACTTGATCACAGTTCCTGGCCTATGAACAGCAGGCCCTTCAGAAATGCTTCTTTGAAAGGCTGGGCCCATAAAAGTCAACACAAGTCTTCTGCCCTCTACAATGACTCTGTCTCTCTCCCCAGAGTTTATCCTTCAGCTGAGGTCTTCCATCCAGCAAGGAGAGAATACAGCAATGAGGAGAATGCTTCCTCTTCCTCTCTTGGGAACCACCTTCTACCTTATTACTGTCTTTAAGTCTATATGTTAACATAATGATGCTTGGGAGTGTCTCACTGAGGGGATCCTAGCACCAGAAGTGGATTTAAACAAGTTTTTACCTGGGAATTTGAGCTGCCTTCTGTTGAAGTGTTTCCACTTCCAGAAGTCTATGATGCTCTTGTATTTTTTTTACTATTATTATTTTTTGGTATTTTATTTTCCCCAGTTACATTTACATTGAAACAAGATTTACCATTCAATTTTAAAAGTATGAGTTCCATATTTTTTGTCTTCCTCACTCCTCACCCCCGGCATTGAGAAGGTACATGGGAAGTTATATAAAACATTTCCAAATAAGTCAAGGTGTAAAAAAAACATAGATCCTCACCAAAAATACCTCAAGAAAAACAAAGTCAAACACATTATCTTTTAATCTCTATTCAGATACAATCACTTCCTTCTCTGGGAACCTCTGGCTTTTGTCACCATCACGCCTGTAGATTTTCTTGGATCATTGCACTGCTGAGTATAACCAAGTCATTCAGAGGATCATCTCATAGTATTGCTGTTGCTTTCTCCTTAGTGCATTTCACTTTGTATGAGCTCATGAGTCTTTCCCGGTTTTTCCTTAGAGCATGCAGCTCAATTTCAATTAGCACAATAGTATTCTATCAAAATCACATACTGCAATTAGTTCAGCAATTCCCCAATTGATGGATATCTTCTTAATTTGCAATTCTTTGTACTGAGTGAAAAGTTGCTATGAATATTTCTGTACATAAAGGTCCTCTTCCATGTTTATCTCTTTTCAGATGCAGACCCATTAATGCTGTTGCTAGGTCAAAGTGTATAAATTGTTTGTATTGTTTTGAGAGAACTACAAATTGCTCTACAGAAAGGTCGAATGAGGTCAATTGCAATAAAAGAGCCTTAATATCTCATTCCCCCCCACATTTCCTTCAATATTTGTCATTTTACTTTTCTGTCCAATTAGCCAATTTGATAGCCATCTGAGGATGTAGTCCCTCAGAATTGCTATAATTTGCATTTCTCCAATCAATAGTGAGTTAGAGCACTTTTTTCTTATGACTATAAATAGCTTTGATAACTTCATCTGAAACATGTTCAGATCTTTTGATCACTTATCAATTGAGCAACAGTTTCTATTTTTATGGATTTGGTTCTGTTGTCTCAATGTTCGAGAAATGAGGCCATTTACTAGAGAAACTTGGCTTCGAATGTTTTTCACTTTTATGATTGCTAACTGTATTTTGATACTATATCTTCATGTCTTTATTCTCTTGTCTTCTTTCAATTGGTCCATTTTTGAAAGTCTTTTGCTTCTGACTATCACATTCCCCTATCTTCCGTCCATTCTTTTATGCCCTTCCCCTCCTATTTTCCTGTAGGGTAAGGGGCATTTCTAATTGAATGTGTAGATTCTTCCCCCTTTGAACTAAAGCAATGAGAGCAAGTTTCACTCTCCCTTCTTCCCAGCTCTCTTTCCCCTTCAATGTAAAAGCTTTTTTGACCTGTTCTATGTGAGACAATTTTCCCCATTCCACCCTTTCCCTTCCCTTTGTCCCTCTGCATCACTAGCTGTTAGTGAGAGCCAGTCTGGAGGCATTTATCTTTCACAGGACTAAACCTGAATCCTTGAATTCTTTTTTTGTAATAACGTCTGTCCACAAAGGATCATTGTTCTACCCCATCTTTTGTTTATTTTTATTACTGTGCCTTCACTTTAGTTGCCATTATACCTTGGGAAATCTGGCAAGCTTAGAATATTCTAGCCTACTCCTCCATCTTCCCAGAATCCTGTTCTTTAGAGCCATTAATCAAAGTTGTGAAGAGGGTTTTAGGGGAGAGCTCAGGCCACTCCCCAATTTTATTTCGGTATCTTGGACCCTTCATCAGTAGACAAGAATTAATAGCTAGAGAAGCATGTTCCATCAAAAAGACCAACAATTAGTAATTGATAATAATATTAATAATAGTAAATAATAACACTTTATTTTGTCATGGTTTCAAAGGTACTCTGAAAACATCTCCTTTGAACCTTACAATCACTTTGTAATTTACTGAGCATAGGTATTATTATCACCCCCATTTTACAAATATGAAAACTGAGGTTTAGAGAGTTTTTATGGCTTGCCTATGGGTCACACAATGAGTAAGACAGAACTTTAATCTAGGCCTGGTGACTCCAATTCCAGTTGTCTATCTGCTATGACAATTCACCTGCATTCGGGCAGCTGGTGTAGGGGAGAAAAAAGTTTAAAATCTCAAGTAGTTTTGAAAGGAAGTTTATGTATTGACGGAGTAGGGTAGACTGAGTCACAAAGCAGGCTGTGGCTTTCTCTCTGTCAGGGTCTGTAATGTTTATTGTATAGCATTTAATCCTTACAGAGAAGTAGCAGGGGCAGACACCCCTGTGTACCTGGGAAACCCCCTGTCCCTCCCCACCCCTCATGCTCCTTGTCTCCTATTGCCTTCAGGAGACTGAGAGGTGCCCCTCCCTCAGATTATCCCCTTCCTCCTCTGTTCTGAGAGTTGTCAAAAATCCAAGTCCCATTCAAGGGCTAGTGATTGACAGATGCTACTGCAACTCTTGGGTTCTTCCCTTGTGTGGAGCCCAGGACACCCCAACCTCCACCCCACCATCTACCCCTCCCCCCACACTTCCCTTCCTTTTGTGTGTCCCACCTCCCAATTTTTGGAACGGGCCACCCCTCAACCACCACAAGTTGAGTTCAGCTGCTACCCCTCACCCCCAGCCCTAGCAGCCTGGTCTCAGGAACTCAGGACCCTGGTCAGCGCCGGACCCACTTCCAGGTGGAAGATGCACTGAGGCCCCTCCTCTCACCAGTCTGGGTGATGGGGGCCAAGAGAAATGATTTGAGGGGGGAGCTCCCACTGCTCTGGATCTGATGTCACAAAGTGCCCTCCCCTCCCCTCCCCTTCTTCCTCTGCTCTGGAAGGAGATTAGCCCTGCCCTCCAGTGATGTCACAGTCACTGCCAGCCCCCCCCTTCTATTAAATATGGGTCTCCTTTGTCTCAGTATGAAGGTGTGCAGGGACAAGAATACTTGAATGAGGGGTACAAGTTGTGCCCCTCATTCAGTTCCCTTCCCTTCCCAGTTGAGACTCCTCCTCTCCAGTTCTCCCATCTTCCAGACTGAAAGATCCTGAGGGTCCTGCTAGTACCTAAGTGGCTGTGAGGGAAGTAAGTGCCTCCTCCCCTGCTCCTGCCTCAGCCCCTCCATTTTCTCCTTCTCTTCTCCTCTCTTCTCTCTACACCTCTGCCTTTTTATGACCCTCCCCCCTCCCCAACTGGCTTCTTTCTCTGTACAGGAGGATGTGTGGAAGGTCCTGGATGTATCCACACCTTTGTTTTCTGAATGTGTAGTGTATGAGTGCAGGATAATCGGCGGGTGAGAATGGCTGCCTGGCTGTGGGTCTTGGTGCACTGACCTGTGTGGATCTCTGTGTTCCTGCTTCTCCGGGGCTTCCCCCTCCTGCCCAGGTCTCTGGGAGTTGGTGGGGGGTATGCTGTAGAGTAGGCTGGAGTGC
Organism: Myrmecobius fasciatus; assembly: GCA_023553655.1. Classification (NCBI taxonomy): domain Eukaryota; kingdom Metazoa; phylum Chordata; class Mammalia; order Dasyuromorphia; family Myrmecobiidae; genus Myrmecobius; species Myrmecobius fasciatus. Next base: position 16,385 of record JAJPUD010019828.1, read on the forward strand.
AGTGGAGACCAGCAGGGAGAAGCCTTTGGGGACACGGGCGCAGCTTGTGATGCCTTTGAATGCCCCAAAGAGGGTTTTATTCAATCCCTGAGGTGAAAGGGATATGCTAGGACATCTTGGGGTGAGGGTGTGACAAGGGGTTGGGAAGATCACTGTGGCAGCAGTGTGGAGGTCATTCTGCAGTGGGCAGAGACCTGGTGCAGGAAGGTCACCTAGCAGGTATTGGAGTATTCCAGGCATGAGGAGAGAAGGGGTGTGTGCCCTGAGCCTTCTCCAGAATAATCCCCAGCAGCTTCTTCAGGTGTATAGAGGGAGGGCCCTTGTCAAATGGATCACACAGAGGTCAGGAATAAGAACAATGGGTGGATCTTCTAAAAACAGAGTAAAATTTGATGCAAAAACCCCCACCCAGACTGATGAGAAGAACCCCAAAATTAAGTGAAACCCGGGTTGCCTCCTGTCTCTGCCCAGCTTGCTTTACTTCTTCAGCTAGCCTGAGGGTGAGTTAGAGAAGTACAAAAAATTGCCTTGGGGTTGTAGAAGTAGCATTGTCACCTTTGGGGGCAAATTATTGGCGGTATTAATAGGGAAGAAAGAGGCTTGGATCAATCCCATGCTGTGGAGAAATACTAGTAGACATTACTCCTGTCCAACAGGACTTGGAATTGAAATTCAAAATCCCACAACAAATGTGGCCCCAGCCCTTTGCCAATTCTCTGTCCAACATTTTCAGATTGAGAAATGAAAGTGAAATGGCATTCTGGGCCAAGCCTTTCACTGTTCTGTGAACAGCACAGCAGCTGGAGGAAGAGTGTGGCTTTCAGGGACAGGAGCTCCCTGTGGCAGAGGACCTGTCTTTTTTATGATAATGCAGAATACCTTGTTGCTGTGATGGTAACAGGTGACCAGTGTGGGTGGGTCTGGGCTGTCTGACCATGCTTGGATGATTTTTCAGGTGTGCTGTGTTTGTGACCCCATTTGGGGTTTTCCTGGCAAACATACTTGAGTGGTTTGCCATTTCCTTCTCCAACTTATTTTACAGATGACAGACTGAGGCACAGAATGTTAATCGATTTGCTGAGGATTACCCTGACAGTAAATGTTGGAGGCCAGATTTGAACTCCTGAAGATGAGCCCTCCTGTCTCCAGGTCCAGTGCTCTATGCACTGAGCCACCCAGCTGCCTGTGCTTGTGCTGCCATGTCCCCAGGGGTCCCTCTGATGCACAGGTGAGTGTCACTAGAGTAGCTGGCTTACAGAGAGCCTGCCTGGCAGAGCTGTCCAGGGTCTTTGGTGCTGAAGTGATGTTATTTCTCTCTGATATCTCACCTAAGCTTAACTGCTTTTTAAGTCCTTGAAAACTAAATTCAGCCAAAAGTAAGACTAGGATAAAGACTTCTCCTATGGCAGGCGGAGCGGGATGTGCACCAGAACGCTGTGAAAGAATTCAGATCCGATCAGTAACCAGCTATTGAATGTTCATGAGGGGAAACTGCATCCTTTTGGGAAATGGCTTGTACCATTTAAAAACTAAACTTACCCCTCCTCCTTCTTGTATTCTACACCTGAGGGTGCACTTGTTGGATGGGACTTAGAGGCAGCACAGTGTCATGGACACACCACTGATTTCTGAGACAGGAAAATCTGACTTCACATCCTCCCTTACTAGCTGTGGACACTCACTGGAAGTGTGACCTCAGACACCTCCCATCACCACTGGAGCCTTCAATTTTTCCTCCCTAAAAGAAGTTTCAACTCAATAACCTTGCAGGTTGTTCCCAGATCTCTGAGCCTAAATGAGATGTAGGACAAGTCCCTTTACCTCCCTGGGCTTCATTTTCCTCTGTAGCATAAGGGAACTGGACAAGGTAGACTCTGAAGGTGCTTTGAGTGGGAAATGATCCTCTGGACCCATTTGGTGTGTTAAATAATGGACTGAATGAAGAAAGAATTGAAGCAGCAGATAGAGACATAATAAGACTTGAAGGAGAGGCTTGCCTCGGGGCAGACTCCATGGTCCAGTGGCTGGAACAGGGGAACATGGAGTTGGAGGAGCTACATTGGAGTCCCAGCTCTACTGCTGATACAAAGGTACATCTGGAATCTCCCTAACTTGTTTTTGTATGAGTTGTTCGTCCCTTTCCCTAAACTCACCTGTTTATTGAGTCTCTGTCATGGCTGCCTCCCATCCAAGTAAAAAAGCATGGTCATTGGTCTCCCAGTTTCTTGGAGAAGGGGCGACCCTGGAGACAGCTTTGGGTTGGCCTGCAACCCTCCCTCATTTCTCATCTGTATTTCTTGAGGGGGCTGAGTCCCTTAAGGTCTTGTTGCTTTAAACAATCATCTGAGAGTACAAAATTGCAGGCATAGAAGATGTCAATGAAGGGGTTTTCCTTTTTCGGGAGTCCCCCATCGCCCTGAGGTATCTATCCATTTTGTCCCTTCAGGTACCTGATCAGTTTACCTTCTTGTCACCCCCAGGGGATTTTGCCTATATGGCTGGCCCCCCTGAGGTTCACTAGGGCCCCTCAGTGAATCTCTTTGGGGGTAAGGTAGTATCCTGAATGCTGAGAGGATGCACAAGTTTCTGCCTCACTTTTTCTTCATTGGATGGGGGAATTGCCCAGCAGCAGTTAGATCCAGCTTTCTCCAGCGCACATTTGGCCAGGGGCAGACATGCATGCATGCCAGGGTGTCCCCGTATCCCTCCCAGCCCCTGACCTGCTTTTGTCTCTTTCTGTCTGGAGAAAGGAGGCTGAGAGCCATCCCTCCCTCAGCCCTCCCCCTTCCTTCTCTGCTCTGGGGATTTTCAAGGATCCAAGCTTCATTCAGGGCTGTGGCTCTGTGTCTGCTGCAGCTACTGAGCTCTTCCCTTCTTTGGGGCCCAGTCCAGTCCCTCTGCCTACCAGCTCTTCCAGTTTCCACAGGAGTGTTCTTGGACAACCACAGGCTGAGCTCAGCCCCTCCCCCCAGAAGCTGCCATTAGGATCCTGAGCCTTTGCTCACCTGAGAGCCCTCCTGCAAGTGGAAGATGCCCTCTGGCACCCTACCCTCACCTGGCTGGGGGATGAAAATTGAGAGAAATGATTTGGGTGCGGAGGGCCCGTCTCAGCGGGGAAGCAGGACTCCTGAAGGATGATTGGAGTCGGCGAGTGGAACAAGAGACTGCACACTCTATGGCATGGTCATCAAGTTCAATTTATTGGCAAAAGCTTGTTCGATTTATTCAAGAAAGCTTGTGATTTTTATAGTGTTAGAAAGTTGGGGCTCATTAGAGATAGGACAATTATTGGGCTAGGATTACAAACTTTTCTTGGGGCCCAGAAGTTCCCAGGACCCCAGGTGCAATGCTTCTTAGAAAAAGAGAATGTACAGAGTAAATTCATCAAACAATATAATAATAGTGAAACTTTAACTAAAGGAATTGTACCTTGTGGTCATCACATCATATCTGGCAGGACAATGAGCTTCTCTAAAAATATCACATTTATTTATTCCAAGACTTATACAATGCTTTTTAAATTTTTAACATTGTCATAAGATATTTTACAATAGGGATATTTAATTTTCTCAGGGACTTTATTTCCCTCAGCCCATTTATTAATCACTCATACAATAGCATGTTTTTGTGCAGGGGTCAGTAAACCATGCAGTGGCCTACTTCTCTTACTTTTTTCCCATGATTTAATTGGTACTAATGTGTCCATCTATCACTGATGTTTCCTGTTGTTTTCATCATATCATTATTTATGTAAGCTCCGTATAGGGAAGAGAAGAGTCGAGATGATTGGATCTGGAATTGTTTCAAACAAGAGGGAGTAACTGCAGATTTCTTTTGGAGTTTTTTTGGGAAAGCGATCAATTTCCCAAGTTTCCCAGTCTCTAAGTTTGTTTCATGCTTTGCTAGTAGAGAAACCTTTCATGTTTGGCAGAAAGTACAAAGGGGCTATTTTGGGGGTGAAGGGCTTCATGCTCAGCCCCATTGTGATGGATGGGTATATACATACAGCTATGCTAAGATCTCCTAGGACAGGAATTGAGCAGATGCTCATTGACCAAATGCATCCCCGAATACTTAGTTCTGGAGAGGTTTCTTCATCGTGTTTTGCGCACTTGGGAGTCAGGCCCCTGTGGAGACCTTGTCATTCCACACAGGGTCCTTGGTTTCCTGCATTGGGGCAGGGGCTTTCCAGTGCTCTGTGCTTGCCAGAATAGAGAACCCTCCCCTCTCTTCTCTCCTCCTTTTTCTCTAGGTGGATACCAACTCTGCTATCTGTCTTCTGTGTGAGAGATAGAAAAGAAGGAAGAGGAGGAGGAAGAGGAGGGAATTCCTTTTCCCCTGAGTCTGGAAGGGTTTTCTTTGGAGCTGGAAATGTACCTATCCCCAGGCTCTTCCCCTTGGCATCCTCCATCACAAAGACTCCCCCCACTGCCTGACAGAAGTTCCTGCACTAATTTGCCTAGGGGTATTCCAGGTAAGCCCCACCCCATCTTTAAAATTCCCCCTACTGCCCCACCTCCTATTCCCTCCATTATATTCTGTTCTGTCTCCTCTTCAACCATCTCCTTAAATCCCCCCCAATGGTTTTTTTTATTAAAGAGATGGCTAGTGAGCATGTAGAAAAGGGGATGATAAAGAGAAAAATCAGTAGGATTTCATTTAAAATAGGCCAAGCCAGGTTTACTTAGTTTCATTTTTTTGTCAGGGTTGCTAAAGTGGTCAACCAGGACGTTCAAGCTATAGTTTATGTAGATTTTAGGGGAAATATTTGGGCAATTATTCAGTGGTCTTTCTGTAGAAGTGTTGTGATGATGTGGCCCACATGATATTGAAATAAGTCATGAAAAGGCCTGAATGATTGGAATATAAAGGATCCATGTGAAGTAGGAAGCAGGTATCCAGAATAGTGCCCAAAGATTTGTCAGTTACTCTTTGTTATTTAACACATTTATTAATAAATTGAAGAAGGGCATAAACAATATTCTTATCACATTTGCTAAGGACCCAAAGCTGAGTGAATGCAGTCAAGGTCCAAAAATATTTCAATAAGAAAAAAAGAAAAAGAAAAAAATAAGAATTGTGCAAAATCTAAGATGAAACATATATATATATATATATATATATATATATATATATATATCACATGTATGTACACATGTATATATGTGATATATGTGTATATGCATATACCACATGTATGTACACATGTATATATGTGATGTATGTGCATATGTATATATCACATATATGTACACATGTGTATGTGGTGTGTGTGTCTAAACATATATGCATGTGTCTGTTCACAGATACATACACACGTCTGTGTATATATATTCTGCCACTTCGGTTTTAACAGTGAACTTTACAAGTATAAGCTGGAGGGAAGCATAATTATGTGGTAGTATGTTAGCCATAAACAGTCAGGATATTTATGGACTGCAAGCTCAGTATAAGAAGTACAATAACCTAACAAAAAAGTATACTAGGACACTTGTGCATTCAAAGAAGACTGGCTTCTGAAAAGAGGGATGTAATACACCATCCATGCACTAGGCAATGACTTTCTTTCCCTCTCCAGCTGGTGGTGCACTTCCCCTAAAATTTACTTTTTACATAATTTATAGGTGTATGTGTATATATATATATGCATATATATGTATATATATGTATGTATATCAAATTAATATATTTTATACACACACAAAGACCCAGAAACAGAGATCCACACTCTCTGGGAAACACACATTACATATAATATGTACAAATATGTGTATATGTAAATATTTAGACGTATATATTTTTTGCAAAGATATATGTACACACAGACATATTTATGTGTATTTTGTCTTCCATGATATAAAACATCCCTCTGAAAGGAAAGGATTGGTTGGTTGTTTGGTATCCCTAGTGTCAAGCACATTGTATGGTACTTAGTGGGTGTTTCAGAAGTTTTAGGTGCTTAGTTCTTTGATATTTAGGGGAAGGAGGACTTTTCAATATTCATGAAATGATATCACAGACATAGCAGTCTTACTGATCTTATGCAAAGACTTAGTGCAGAAAATGTAACTGGAAGGAGAAATTGTTGTACCATATTTGGTGGCATTGTTGTACCTTGTGGGTGATGGTACACCTAATAATTTTTCTCTCCACTGTCACTTTCAAGCCACCCTCTCTTACAAATCACAGTCCCAATAATATTGCTCTGTGTTTCCACAGTCCCTACTCTACCCTACTCACCTACTTCTGTTGTTCTGTTCTCTTCCAAACAAAAACCTGCATCATCTGACAATCCTTGACGATCCTATGTTATTCTGTGCACAACACCTTTGCCATTCCATCAAGCTACTCATTGGTGTTCCAGCCCAGAGGAACTTCCTCAGTGTAGCTCCACTGTTCCTCCCTTGAAGCAGTTGCTTTCCCTGGCAATTCCTGCACAGGGCTGAAGATGTACAGGAAATCTTCCTCTTGCTTCAATGACCCACCAAGTGTTTCCCTCCAGGCAATTTTCTGCTGGGTCACAAGAGGTCAGACTCATAGAGCTGTCTTTTACAAAGTGCTGATCTGTTGTGGGGTTCTCATTCTCCCAAATGGTCCTGTCCAGCTTCCTGAAAGTGACTCCTTCCTACAGAGCCTCCATGTGCTTCTGAGTAATGCTATCAGGACCTCGCCCCAGGTACAGGTATCTCAGGTAGATCTCCTGAAACGAAAGGAATGACAGATGGACTAATCTTCCTGAATTTTATTCAGGGTCCCTTCTATTACATCACATAGTGCCATCACCCCCACTTTAAAAATCAGGTGACCCCATTTTCCATTGGGGTAGGTCATTCTTATGTTATTGCAGGTATTTGTATGGTGTACAGAGGAAGTTGAGATATGAACAATGAAAAAGGGGCAAAACTTGCGATTTTCTGGTGATTCTAACTAGGAGGGTGATACCTTCCACCTCTCCTAATTCTCAGCTGAGAACCTTGCCACATATTTTACTGAAAATATGAAGGCCATTACCTGAGAGCTCTCTCTTGTTACCTTCACATCCTCTCCCATCATTCAGACATCCTCTGCCACTGTCTCCTCCTCCACCCCATTTGACACATAGAGATGAGCTTCCTTCTTATTGAGCCAAATCCGTCTCTACCCTTCCAGACCATTTCCTCCAGCAGACTGCTACTTCTTTCATCCAGTTTTCTCATTTAACTATCTCCCTGTGTAGTGGCTGCTTCCCCCTGTTTGTAAACATGTTTATCTCTTTCCCACCCTTAAAAACATCTCTGTCTGGATCTATTGATCCCCTCTGACCATCCTCTCATATACTACCTCCCTTTTGGGATGAAAATCCTTGAAAAGACCATTTACAATAGGCACTTCTATTTGCTTTCTTCTCTCTTCTTAACTCTCTACTGTCTACCTTACGCCCTCTTTTTCATCCTATAATTTCTTTGTACCTCAGCTGTTTGTATCTTGCTTCCCCTAGTAGATAAGAGATCATCAAGAAAAGATATTTTCTTTGGCTCTTCTTTTTCTTCCCAATTGCCTGGTATTTGTAGTCACTTCATAAATGCTTATTGACTAAATAACTGACACATCATACTTTTCCTCACCCTCAGTCTTTTTCTGACAACCTATCCACGCCACCCAGGACCTCATCACTTAGTACAATTCTGTGCACATACTTAAATACTCAACAAATGCTTTTTCAAAAGTTCATTCATTCATGACTGGCAGAATACATCTCTCCTGAAAGTGACAGTGGATTTTGGCCTCTTAAATAATCAATAGCCTCCACCAGTTGATCTCTAGAAAAAAATGGAAAGACAATGTCAAAAACATCAAGAAAATGCAAGTGGGATGAGAATTGGAATAGATGGAGTTTCTATAGCAACCCTTTCCTGGACTATTTTTGCAGATAATAAATATAGTGCCTGGGAATAGTCCTGCAGGACATGGTTTGCTTGCTTTACAGTTTTAGCTGTTTCAGAGTGGTGGCTATTGCCATTCAAAGGCAGTTGTGGAACAGTGAAAAAGGAGGGAGTAGAGGTGCACACAACATGTAGAACTCAAGTCAATACATCACCAACAACTTGTTCAGTATCTTGACACAGATCCAGATAGAGACAAACCCCTTTCCTGAAGCCCAAAGTCTTGGCAAGAACAGACCCTCTTAAGCCACCGGCCCTGCTTTCAGCCCAGCTGGCACAGACATCTTGGAAAGGAGAAATCATTGGATAGACAGAGCCCACCTTCCTTGTCACTGTAAGCAACAACTGTGTTCAGCTATCCCAATACACACAAAAACACACCAAAGTTCTGTAATGACACCCATCTCTAGCCCAGCTAGCCTGCTTCCAGCTCATCTTCCACAGCCATCACTGGGGAAAGTATGTTCCTTAGAGAGGGGGCCAGCAGCTCTGATAAACTGACAACCAGGGGCTATTCACAGGACAGGCAGGAAAGGCTAGCTGAAAAAGTAAAGCAACCTGGAGAGGAACCAGAGGCAGTACAGGCTTTACTTTACACTTCCTCAGTGTAGCTCCACTGTTCTTCCCTTGAAGCAGTTGCTTCCCCTGGCAATTCCTGCACAGGGCTGAAGATGTAGAGGAAAACTTCCTCTTCCTTCAATGACCCACCAAGTGTTTCCCTCGAGGCAATTTTCTGCTGGGTCACAAGAGGTCAGACTCATAGAGCTGTCCTTTACAAAGTGCTGATCTGCTGTGGGGTTCTCATTCTTCCAAATGTTCTTGTCCAGCTTCCTGAAACTATCTCCTTCCTACAGAGCCTCCAGGTGCTTCTGAGAAAGGCAATCAGGACCTCTCTCCAGATACAGGTATCTCAGGTAGATTGCTAGGGATCCTATTGGGCTCCCCAGCCACTGCACTCTACTTACCCCAATCCAGGGTCTTCAGACGTCTCTGGCTCCCCGCCCTGGGTGGGGGAGGGGAGAACAAACCAGGCAGAGCACCACAGGAGAGGTTCACTTCTTTATTGCCGTCACCGGAACTTCTTCCCAACCCTCCATGCGTTCCCTTATATCCCTTTTCCTAGCTCCTCCCTGTAGGCGGTTCTGCTCCTCCTGAGTCCCACCCTGAGGGTGGAGCCAGCCCATTCAGAGGCCATCCCAGTACCCGAAGGCAGGTTCCGACCTCTGGGCGTCTCACGGTCCACTCAGGCGATCCCGGTCCAGAGCCGCCCCCAACAGTAGATCTCCTGAAATGAAAGGAATGACAGATGGACTAATCTTCCTGAATTTTATTCAGGGTCCCTTCTACTACATCACATAGTGCCATCACACCCACTTTAAAAATCAGGTGACCCCATTTCAGCATATTCACATCCTGCCCCATTTCACATTGGGGTAGGTCATTCTTATGTCATTGTAGGAATTTGTATAGTGTACAGAGGAAGTTGAGATATGAACAATGAAAAAAAGGGG
>JAJPUD010019829.1:0-25816 GCA_023553655.1 Myrmecobius fasciatus
TCCATGTTCTAAGGGGTCTCCCAGCCCTGACATCCTGGGTTCTAAGGGCCCTCCCAGCTCTGACATCCTGGGTTCTAAGGACCCTCCCAGTTCTGACATCCTGGGTTCTAAGGGCCCTCCCAGCTCTGACATTCTCTGCTCCAAGGACCCTTAGAACTGCCATCCTACATGTGCAAATTCCTTTGAGCTCTGACATTCCCCCTGCCCGTCCCCCAGCTAATATCTCCTGTTTTTTCCCTATAGACAACACTCCATCTTGGCCAGACTTTCTGTTCCCTGGGTCTGGAACATTTTTCTTCCCCTAACTTCCTTCAGAGCTCAGGTGCTGCCTCCCATCCAATTTCCTTCCTGATCCTTCCTCCTTTCCACTTGTCAAAATTCTCTCTTTCCTTCCTGAAATCCCTTGGTTTTTACTTATATGGATAGTGTTATGTCTTCTCAATTGAATGGAAGCTCCTGGAGCCTCTGGATATCCAGTATCCAGCACAATGTCTTACACATACTAATCATTTATAATGACTATTTGTTGTTAAATTTGATTCTGTGACAGGATCCAGGAATGGGGTGTGTGTGTGTGTGTGTGTGTGTGTGTGTGTTGGAGGATAAGCCTCCTGTAACCCATATATTAAAATACAACATGGGACAATAATAGCAAGATGACAGGCAGTGGGGTATTGGTCATAGGTACCTTTAGGTAAAGGGAGGGTAGCATTCAGTTGAAGGGTAGGGGGAATCTTCAGAGAAGGCATTTGGAGGAGGTGGGATTTGAGAGTTTACTTAGGGAGAAAGTGAATGAGTGAATAAAAGAGCCTTTTAAAGCACCTGTTCTGTGCCATTTACCAAGCTAGGTACAGGGATGTGGGAAGGGATACTAAAATAAAAGGGAGAGGGTCCGTACAACCTTACAGGGGGAGGTGAGGGGTGGCACAGAAGCCACAGAACTGAGTTTTGCCTTTTCCAGGATAGTTGATTGGTTTCCTGTTAACAGAGCAAATTGGGGGGGGGGGGAGAGAGGAGAGAATACTGGGACGGAGGTGGGGGGTGGGGAGTAAAATGGGAATTAGGGGGTGGGCTGAGAAAAGAGGCCAGCACCACTGAATGGGATGGATTTTTCTGCTTTCTCACTAAGAAAGTTGGCTCCGCCCTAGAGCAGAGAAAGAAGGATCTAAGACAGAATTTCAGAAGTTATTCAGTCTAAGACCTTATTTTTCAGAAGAGGAAGCAGACTTTTCAGAGTTCAAGAGACATGGGGCAGGTAGGTGGTGCAGTGAATAGAGCACCAGCCCTGAAGTCAGCAGCATCTGAGTTCAAATCCGGCCTCAGACACTTAACACTTCCTACCTGTGTGACCCTGGGCAAGTCACTTAACCCCAACTGCCTCAGCAAAAAAACAAAAACAAAAAACAGAGTTCAGGAGACTTGCCCGAGGATCAGTTACACAGTGGATCAGTCAAAAGCAGAGACTGAACTTAAAACTAGAACCCAACTGAAAGTTGGAACAGCCCTTCCCCTGACTTCTGCTTCTTCCTACCTCTCTCCTGGGGTAGAGGGTGGCGTGGCGCATGCAGAGGGGACAGGAACAAGCCCTACCTGGTGAGAATACAGAATTTTTATTTCAATCCAACCTAGATTCCCATCAGATTGAGGGGAAGAGGAGTGGGCTCTGGCAAGAGATGACTTGGGGCTCTCTGGGACCTATCACTTTTCTCTCTGGCTCCCACCCCAGGGGGAAGGGTCCTGGAGGTCGGCTTTGGGATGGCTATTGCGGCCAGCAAGGTGCAGGAGGCCAACATCCAGGAGCATTGGATCGTTGAGTGCAATGATGGAGTCTTCCAGCGGCTGCAGGAGTGGGCCCAGCATCAGCCCCACAAGGTAGCATTTGGGCTCTGTTGGGAGGGACATCTTGTCCTGGGTGGGCTCAGTCATAGCACACCTGTGACCCACCAGCCCTAGAACAGCCTTTAAGGGAAGTGCTTTACAAAGACTCTCTCCTTTGACCCTCACAGCAATCCTGGGTGGTAGGATCCCCATTATATAGGTAAGGAAACGTAGACAGAGATTAGGAGACTTGGCCTAATGAGTCTGAGACTGGAATTGATCTCTATTTTCTTTCTTCTGTCCCTAAGGTCGTCCCCTTGAAAGGCTTGTGGGAAGAGGTGGTACCCAACCTGCCTAATGGACATTTTGATGGTGAGAAAGCACAAAGAGGCCCTAAAGAGAATAACAATAACAACAATAATTTATATATCACTTTAAGGATTTCAAAACACTTTCTAAATTATCTCGTTTTATCCTCACAACAGTGGATGCTATTTTTTTATCCCCATTTAATAGATGAGAAAACGGAGGCTGGCAGGTTTTCCTGTCTCCAGTCCAACACTATCTGCTATGGTGACTGGATTTAGTTCTCCAGGAAGGGTGAGGGGATAGTAGTCTGTGGGGAAGTCTGGGAATTCTTTTCACTAATGAAATGATTTGAAGGTCTCATTAATCCCATTGGACAATTATTACTGTTGCCTGAAATTCTGCCATTACAGTGTTATTGCTTTAGATTAAAACACTAACTCCAGGAAAGACTCCTGCTCCAAGGGCCTTGGGAAAGAGTTAATGTATTAATGCTACCTCCCTCCCCAGCTTTGTTGCTATTGGGAGCTTTTGACCTTGGCCCTATTTACGCCAGCCTCTCTCCTACCCATTCTGTATCTCTATAAGTCAACATAGTTACCCATTAGATGGGGGGGCCACATTAAGGAACAAGAATCTTGTCATTGCCTGGACCTTGTAAGGCCAGGAATTTAATTTATAACTTCAGGGACAGATTTTTAAAAAACAACAACAAAAAAAAACAACTTCTTAGGATTTTGTTGTTGTTGGTTTTTGGCAAAGGACTGAAGATAGTCATTCAGGCCTGTTCACCTAAAATTAACAGGGTAAATATTATAAATCATTGTAATGAGCACTTTGGTCCAAAGACATATAATGAAAAATATTCCTTTCATCTTGTCATAAAGGTGGAAGATTATGGAGGCAGAATATTGTATACACTATCAGATGAGAATAGATGCAAAAAAAGCCCTCTGCAAAAAGAAACACTCATTTATCCTAACAACAATAACAAAAAAAATCCCCCAAAACTAAAAAAACAAGTCCTACAAAGTATAGGCATAGAAGGATCTTTTAAAAATATGATAAAAAATTATATATGTATATATATATGTATTTATGTATGTATATATACACATACACACATACAAATTAATGTAGTTAGCATTATTTTTAAGGAGAAAATCTAGAAAACTTTCCTAATAAATATATAGGAGCAAAGCAAAGACTTCCCCTTCCCCCCATGTTTTTGTACAAGTCTACAAATGCTTGATATAGAAATAAGGAAAAGAAAATTAAAAGCATTATTTAATTAAATAGATAAAATTAAAATCCATTCTAGTGGTTAAGCAGAAACAAAAACATTCCTATTTATAGGTAATGTGATCACTTACTTAGAAAACCTCAGAGAATCAACAAAGAAAATACATAAGAAAAAAGCTTCCTCAAAGTGATGGGATACAAAATACACATTGTCAGATACAGTCACTATATCATTTTTTTTTGCTAATTTTTTTTTCTTTGTTGCAAGAAACTGTTTAGTCCTAGGTAAGAAGTGAGGGGCCGTCACATATATTCAGAAATGTAAAAAACAAAGGCAGTCCCATATAATATTTTTAAAGAATAAACAAAGTTAAAAACATTGTTTTTCTGGAACAGGAATTCTGTATGACACCTATCCCCTCTCTGAGGAGACCTGGCATACCCACCAGTTCAACTTCATCAAGGTAAGGCAGAGATACTGGCTTTCACCTATGAACAAGATGCTCCTTAATGCTGTCAATAGGCCACAGTTCAGGACAATCTCCAGCCCAGGGCTGGGTTTGCACTTAAGGAATCCAAGTTTTTTCATCCTTTGAGACCTAGTGAGATAGGTATGAATCAGGGAATGAGGATGGGGGCTCATTAAAACCCTGCCCTTTCACTCTGCAGGCTCATGCTTTCCGCCTGCTGAAGCCTGGGGGTGTTCTTACCTACTGCAACCTCACATCCTGGGGAGAACTGCTGAAGACCAAGTACACGGATATTAAAAAGATGTTTGAGGTGAGCCATGAACCTGGCAGCTGCCTCCCAGCCCTGTTCTATGTTTTATGTTCTAATATCCCTCCACTCTGTGTTCTATCCCAGCTCTGACACTCTGTGCTCTAGTATCCCTCCATTCTGTGTTCTAAGGACCCTCCCAGCTCTAATATCCTATGTCCTAGAATCCTTTCAGCTGATATTTTGTATTGTAATCTCCTTCCTAGCCCTAACATCATATGTTCTAAGGATCCTCCCAGTTCTGACATTCCATATTCTTGGGTTTCTCCCAGCTCTGCCATTCTGTGTTCTAAGAAGCCTTGGAAGGACATAGGAAGCAAAGATGAAATCTCTGAATTCAGGGGCAGACTTTGGAGATGCAAATAGGCTGCAGATGTTTGTCTTAATCCTTTCCTAATAAGAACAGCAATAAAAACAGCTTGTATTTCTCTATTAGTTTTTTTTGGTTTACAGCATACTGTCCCACTTATTCTCTTAGAAGATAATAGGCAGTAGAACTTCAGAGGACCCCAGATGCAGAAACCAAAGCCCCAAAGTCATGATATGGTAGAATTAGAGTAGGACAATATTTTAGAAGTTCAGTCTACCTCTCCCTCATTAACTGATGCCCAGAGTAGTTACATAAATGGCTCATGGTCACAAAGATCATAACTGTGTCATAGTTTAAACTCAAACTCAGGTCCTTTGATTCACAGATTGAGAGAGGGAAGGGAAGTTGTTCAGTACATCCTTCCCACCTCATTTTGATAGTTGAAGAAATTGAGGCCCTAAGATATTTTTGACAGGATGGCAAGTTGTAGAACCAATGTTAAACCCAGATTCTTTAATATAGCATCCCTTTCACTACCTCTTGTTGTGTTTATTATTCAGAGCCCCACTTAGCTAAGAAGAGGGAAGCTCATTATTGGAAGGCCGACCCCCCAAGGATGACTGATTTTGTTTTTAGCCACATTAATTCATTTAAGATGTGGAGGGTTTGGGATCTCTACCAGTGCCTGCCAGCAACTGGCATGAGTGCTGGATGAATGGGGCTAGTCAAGTTCAAGCTTACATCTTGGAAATGACTATTTCTTACAGATTCCCTTTTATGCCCCACTATAAGTATATTTTATTCATCACACAATCATCAGAAAACCCAGAGAATATAACTAAAGTTCTGATATGATTCTTGTTCTATTAGTTAAGGTATATCCTGTTTTTAAATTTTCTTTTAAAGGATCCTCTGTTAACAAAATAAAACATAGTCATTTTGACCTTCTTATCTCCAGTAAATAAGCTGAGGGAGCTTGGATATAGGTTACCAGCTGTGGAACTGGCCTTGCCAAGTTACCTAGAGTTCTCCAAGTGACCTCGCCTTTCTTTGGTCTTCCAAAGGACTTTCAGATGGCTCCCCACAAGTACCAAGATACCCATGCCAACAAATTCACATTCTTGAAATCCTAATGATAACCAAAATTTTTATTTTTTTTTCTGGTTTTGATCCCCAAAGGATGATGCCATGGAAACTGTGTCATCCTCCATAATGTCCACATTAAAGCTGTAGAACTCCTTCTCCAAACATCTTTTCCTTCTCTTTAGCAAAGACTCATGACCAGTTTTTCCTCTGGTAATTTCTCCTGATCTCATTTCTTGTAGGGACCTGGATGACCTCAGAGGGGCAAACGTCTAAGCCTGGAGGGCACTGTAGAAATCCTCCAGACAAGTTAAACTTGCCCAAGATCCCACAGATCATCAGTGGCAGACCCACATTTTAGCCCAGGTTCTTTAACTTATCGATGGATCACTTTAGCTCTTACAGAAAAGACATTTCAAGGTCTTTAGGAAAAGGAACATAGCCAGGAGGAGCGAAATGAGTTTTCTCACATCCCATTGGTAGTAAATGGAGTCATACCCAAATGTGCTACCTCAGATATAGCATAGGCATTTTCCAGTATACCTTCCAAAGGAGGACCCAAACCCTTTTTTCTTTTATCCCTTAGGAGACCCAGATTGCAGCCCTGGTGGAGGCAGGTTTCAAGAAGGAAAATATCAGCACCACTGTGATGGACCTGGTGCCTCCCGAAGAGTGCCGCTATTATTCCTTCCCCAAGATGATCACCCCGACAGTCCTCAAACACTGAATGTGCCCGGCTTCCTCTTCCAACCAAGCTGACCCTGGAATGGGGGCACCAGGGACTCTCTAGCCTGCCAGGGTTAGAGCCTAGGATTGCCAACTTATTAACAGTACTTGACAGGGGAACTGGACAGAAGAAGTGAACTGGCAAAGACCAAGCAGGGAATTGAGAGACTCTTGTAGGCCTGTCTCTTGACTCAAGGCCTAAGAGTGACAAAGAAGCTTCTGTTTCAATACAACAAATACATATTGAGTTCTAGGGAGAGGTCAGAGTTCAGGCTCCGAGTTTTTCTGCCTCTTGATCAGTGCTTGTAAACAACTTGTGGCTTTTATTTGTTTCTTCTGTTGAATGGGTACATGTATCTGTTGACAGGAATTGACCACCCTCAAAGGCAATAATTAAGCTACCTAATTGGAAATTTTTTATCCAAAAGCCTCTCTCAGGAATTGTTTTTTTTTTCTTTTTAAATAATAGCCTTTTATTTTTAAAATACATACAAAGATAGTTTGCAACATTACATATTGCAACATTACAATATTGTGTTCCAAATTTTTCTCCGTCCCTCCCTCCCTTCCCCTAGACAGCAAGTAATCCAATATATATAAAACCTGTGCAATTCTTCTATACATATCTAAGGAATTGCTTTAAGGAAATGCCCCTCCTTTTTTATGAAGGGTGTATCATGTACCCATAATGTGATCCATAGTACTGGAGAAGTACAGAGAAGTCTAGAACTTGACCCTGCTTTTGAGGGCTTGTACCTCATTTGAAAAGAGGATATTGATAATCCAAGGATGAGTCCAGGGGCCAAAGACTCAAGTCATGATGTTCCTCTCATTGGAGGGCTTCAAAGAGTCAACATCTACTTGTTGGGGATGAGATTCTTGTTCAAGTTATAGCTGAACTAGATTGGGTAGTCTCCGAGGTTCCCATAGGACCCTTTGAGAGATGGGAAAATATTTTCATCTTTTTTTGTGTCCTTGGGCCTTAGCAGCCCAAGTGTGCTTGACACTTAATGTTTAATATATACTTGTTGACTGATTAACTCCTTTCCTTTGAGATGGGTAGAGCAAAGAATAGCCCCATTTTACAGATGACAAAAAAGCATTGTGTCTACTGGACAGTAGCTAGAGCTGGGCTCTGAGACTTACTTATTGGCTGTTGTGACTCTGGGCAAGTCACAAAATGTAGTTATTCAATGCATCTCCTTCCGACTAAGACTATTGGTACAGGAAGTTTCCTCATTAGAACGTTCCCTTTAATCGATACAATGGGATTCAGTCCCCATCCCTTTATAAGTGAAGAAACTGAGAAGTGACTTGTCTTAAAGCCACTAAAGATGTAACTAGGATCTGAACTCGTGTCTCTTGAGGCCCAGTGTTCTGTCAAAGTAAGGTCCATATGTTGAAGGACTCTAGGTCCCAGACCCTGTTTGTTCCCTTTCAGTCTGTTTCCCTGCGAAAGTCCATTTGAAAGCCTTAATTTACTAATACACTGTGAGACCTCCTCTATTCTTTATTCAGATTTTGGTGCTCTTCAAACCAGGTGCTCTGCTAGGGTGCCAGAGGTCCTGTGGGGGAAGGGAAGGCCCTACACCTTCCTAGTTGTAGCAGAAAGCTGCTGCCTAAATAATAAAGGCATTCTGACCTCAATTGGAGTCCAGGTCTTCTTTTTGACTCTCAAACTGTTGATAGAAGGGATGGATGTGTGTGTATAGTGGGCCTTTGAGGGGAGTTCAAGCAGGAATTTAATTCAATGTATGGAAGGTATTTCCCATTGTAAGTATGGATCCCACCCATCTGTCTCTACTTGAATCCTTCCCATTGCCTAATTCTCCTGTTAAAGAAATGACTTTCAGAACTCTGCCAACAGTGCAGATGAGAAAACAAATCAGCTAACCTCATCAAAATACTAATAAAGAAAAAAAGAAAAAGAAAGAAATCTGAAAAGATGTGATTTTCCACACCCATGAGGGGAAGTATCTTCTCATATTTTCTTTAGGACTATATTTGTTTCTTTGGAATCTTGCAACATTGTTGTTTAAACCACAACTTTTTATAATTGTGGGAAACCAGGATCTAAGGGTGGAAAATACCTTGCAGGGAGGACAGGGAATAAGTGAATGGACAAATTTGCAAAATTTATTTGCAAAATTTGCAAATTTATATTTTTGCATTTGCAAAATTTGCAGACATATTCAAAGGGGAATTGCAGAGATTTTACAAACTTTTTGGGAACCTGCAAAGTACTGCCATCTAGGGGAGGGGAGGGGACTGGGGGTAAAACTTGTAACGGAAAGCTTTGTAAAGATCAGTGCTGAGGAACTATCCATACATGTTATGCAAATAAAAAGTTTTAATTTAAAAAAAAGAAAAAGTAAAAACATGAACAGATAATGGCTTAATAAAACTTAGTTGTCCAAGCAACGTAAAACTTTCCGTGGTTGCTCTAGAGATAAGAAGTTTCCCCACAGTCCTTCAGGCTGCCATGCCCAGGTTCCCCAGAGTCCCTTGTGTTAGAAGCACTACAAAAATAGCAGGTCTGAAATCTGGACTCCTGACTCCCCAGGCCACGTCACGCATAAGCTGTTTCACAGAGCTCGGGTTTTCTCCCTCTATCCCCTTGGGCACTGAATGCCAAGTTGATGGTGAGGTCACTTCAGGAGCTTCCTGTAGGGCTACTTCAAAAGCTGGCCTTCTTACTCTGACTGCGGTTTAAAGAGAATGATATGATGGTCTTCATTTTTATATCTGTGTGGTTTCCTCAAAATAACTTGGTGAGGCAGGCAGTAACAATGAACAAGGTTTGGGTTATAACCTGGCAATGGATTAGTTATCCCATGGAGGTGGTTCATTGATATATTTATAAATTAGGCCTAGAACTGAGATCAGGTTAGATGATTTCATTGCAAAATTGCATGACTTATTTCTCAGGAAAACCTTATTTCATCACTAATAAGCTTTAAATGATGCTACATGGTCACAAATTATGAAACGTACCATGATCTTGAATCAGTTATATGTGATGCCAGTGGAAAGGTGTGTGTTGGGCCACATGTACACATGCAGGCTGATAAGGGCATGTATGTGGAGACGCAGCATAAATTACTTCAAGGATATTCCTGACCAGAGTAAAGTGGGCCAGCCTGAGTGTCGTCACTGGTATGCTTGGCTATTAAAAGAACCAGAGGAAAGGGATTTATGGGAAGATTTGGACGATAGCCAGGTAGGATAAATGGAGAGATTTTGGATCACACTGGTGAATAGGGGGCCCCATATCCATGGGAACATGGATCTACTTGAAGCACTCAGAGAAAGGACTTGGTCAAGGATTCAAACCCAAATTGAGTCCCCAGTCTTCTCCATTATTTCCAGGAAGCTTTCTCAGGCCTGGGCCCTGGGGAAAAAATGGATCTCAACACACATAATCTAATGCTAAAGAAAAACTTGCAATTGTTTTTCATCATCCCTGAAAGATCTTCTCTTCTAAAAAGAATGGCTTTCCCTCTGTACAAAAGGAGCTATGCAGGGGCAAGTCTGCATAAAGATCCCCTTCCCAGGACAGCTAGGTGGTGCAGTGGATAGAATAACGCCCTGAAGTCAGGAGGACCTGAGTTCAAGTCTGGTCTCAGGCACTTAACACATCCTAGCTGTGTGACCCTGGGCAAGTCACTTAACCCCAATTGCCTCAGCAAAAGAAATAAAAAAAGAGCCCCCTCCCTCCCTGCTTTAAGACAACTTGTGCTTCCAAATATTCTTCAAACACTTCCATTAAGAGTTAAAAAAAGTCTAGCGAATAAGGACCCAGCACAAGCTCTGGAAGTCTTGGCCTATGGTAAGAAGGCTGGAGACCAAAATCACCAATAATGGGGACAGCTGGAACCAAGACAGCCAAGCTGCAAGAAACCCTATAGATCTCAATTTGGGAACTAGAGCAAGGAAGTCACTGCAAGGACCAAATTTCCAATTCCCAGGCCAGGTAATGATGAAATAGTCAACTCTCTCCATCATTATCACCACAAAGCATTTATTGAATACTGACTATATCAAAGTCACAGGATTCTTCACTTTACAAAGGGACTCACCAGTATTCCTTGAAACTGAGCTGTCCCAGTACACATTAGAAAGATCTAACTGACAAAAATGTTATCCACACGTATCCCATGAATTTAGGTGCACTGTGACCAGCAGGAGTCCTCCTCCATATGGCATCACGGGGGCCTGGGTTTTTCCCCAGGAGGACACGGGGAAGTGGGGATCGTGTGTGAATGACGATCATCTCCACCAGTGAGGATGCCTTGAGTGGAATCTCCCAGGGGTGCATTTGCACCCTGCCTTCCCAGAAACAGATCAGCTATTGATGCAGTCACAAGAGATGGACCTCACGGTCTTGCCTTTAATCCTATCCAGCCTATAACCCACTGAGGACTTGGTACACAGTATGAGACAAAGAACTCTAAGGTCATCTCATCCAACACTTATTTGAAGAGATGGGAAAACTGAGGCCCTGGGGAACTGAGCACAGGCCCTGATTGCCAAGCCAGGGTCCTGTCTGTCCCCCACAGCTGCCCTGGCTATCTCTGTCACTACCAAGCAGAGACAAAGTGTCTATTATCTGGGTATTTTATTGACATTCACATGGCAGGAGGTCACAAACAAACAGGGGCCCGGCGCCCATCCCTGCTTCCTGCCCAGAGGGGCTGTCATCACCGCCGGTACCACACCTTGAGCCTCTTCTCCCGTTTGATCTTCTTCTGGAGCTGCAGGATCCCATAGAGCAGCGCTTCAGCTGTGGGTGGGCAGCCTGAAGGGACACACACAACAGGGAGTTACTGTGTCACCAGGGGAGGGAGGACAAAGCGCTGAGCACTTTACTAAAGGCTTTCTAACATCACGGTGCTCTTTTTGACGTTGGAGCTCTCTGAGCTCATGGCTGCCCTGAGACTTTGGGATGCCGTTTCTCGGTGACTATCTGCACACAGATTGCACACGACCATGACAGATAACCATAAGGCGGCTAAAGATGATGGAATCAGGGAAGGGGGCGCTGGCCCTTGGGTCGGGGGGTCAGAAAGGCCGCATGGAGAAGAGGTGCTTCAGGGAAGCAAGGGTGAGAAGGGAGGATGTTTCAGGCATCGGGCACAGAAAGCACAAAGGGATGGGGAATGGATGTGTTTCTGTCCTGAAGCTGTCTCCTTCTTCATCTACAAAGTGAAAGGATTTCATCAGGTAATCTCCAAGTTTCTTCTTCTTGCCAAGGACAGCTACATGGTACAGTGGACAGACTTGAATGCAAATCTAGCCACAGACTTACTGTGTGTGGCTCCAGGCAAGTCACTGAAACTCCTGGCCTCAGTTTCACCAACCATAAAAGGGGAATAACTGTGCAGCAGCCTCCTGGGCCTGTTTTGAGGGTCACACGAGGTAATACCTGCTTTCCCCCTTCCCTCCCTTTGCCAGCCTCCCTCTCTTCCAAACCTCCACCAGTCCCAATGCTTGTTGCCATTGCCTCCAGTGTACTTATATCAGCTGCCATCAAATGCCTTGTGGCTAACCTCAGATGAGATTGAATCGGGCTGCTGCTTTCTGGAGCTTACAGTGGCTATGGGTCAGAGAGGTCACACCACAAAGTCCAAGATGACATCTAGAACCCAAACTAGAGGAAAGGGGGAGATGAGGGCACAGGGAGCTGAGACCACAGGATTTAAGCTGGGCTCTCCTTTTAAACAGGAGGAGGAGGAGTGGGGGCCCAAAGCCTGGGGAGGCTCTGACTTGCCCGGGATAACATATATTGGTAGTGGAGCCAGAATTGAATTCAGATCCTCTGACTTGAAATTTGTTCTTTACAGAAAATCCTGGTGGCTCCCCCAAAAGGCTGGCTGACCAGCTGGAAGGGATTCCTGTTCAATACAAGCTGGACCATCTACCCTCAGAGGTCTTTTCTGAGGCTGTTTCTGGGACTGAGCATGAAAGCTCAGCCCCAATTGAGGCCAGGAAGGAGATCAGGAATTTGTAGCATAAAACAGGGACCTCGAGAGAGCTGGGCAGAAGAGGTACCAGGACATGAGGCACTAAAGTGGGGCTCTGGGCCTCTGTTGGGTAGCTGTAGATTCTGCCCTGACACTAGTTGTCCTAGAGGTCCTCAGCCTATCAGTCCTTACAGTCCACAGCACCAAGTACCTCCCCATGTTCTCATCCTGCCAAGAAGACTAGGAGCTACCGGGTAAGGACTATTCTGTCTCCTAGACCAGGGCATAGGCCAGTCTTCTGACGCCAGCCGGGCCCGGTAGGGCTCTTTCCATCCACCAAACCTGCTGGCTTATGCTCAGTGGCTTCAATAGCAGCCGTGGGAAGAACCAACCAGCGGATGGCATTTTATGCCAGGAAATCCCTGGGAAAGAGCCCGCATGCCTTTTTCTGAGAGAAAACCCGTGGGCTGACTGTTGCCCCCTAGAGGGAGAATGCCAAAGCTGAAATGGACTCACTTCGGGGCTGGAACAAGACCATCTCCCAAAGGAGGTCTGGCAGCAGAGGCTAGCCTGAGTTTGGATGTCCTGGAGGGATTTCTACTTGGGGGTGGACTGGCCAGCAAGCTGAGGAGGGCCTCCTCCCAAGGATCTGTGGCTCAGTGAGCTTGGTTGAACATTTTCTAGATTACAGATCACCATCAACTGACCCGACTTAAAGAGGCTCCAGGGCCTGGGATTTCTGATCTGGCCCGGGCTGCTCCCTTCTTGCTGCTCCAAGGTCCCTGAGTCCCTCCCCTCCCCAGGCTGCTTGGGCTCTGCTCCAGCCTGTACCTCAGATGACCCAAGAGCATGTGGTCAGAACCACGTGAAGAGGACCTTTGGCCTCTGCTCTGAGGAAAGCCCCAGATTCTCGGACATCAATTTGGGGAGCTCCGACAGCCTCGTGCTTCTTTTCTGAACTTCCACTGGGCTGCAGACCTGTGATTCTGTCTCTTCCATGACCAGGTACTGGTCACCCAATGCAAGAGCTAGAAAGGCACTCAGAATCCTTCTCATTTTAGACAGGAAAACTGGGGCACAGGGAAGCTGAGGCGTGTACTGAGAAGGTCACAGGGCTTAAAGCCACCAGAGCCACCTCAGAGACCCTCCTGTCTGGACAGCACTTTAGAGAGGCAGAAACCGACTGTAGGCAGGGAGGGACACAGCCAAGGCAGGACTGGAACCTCAGCCCCAACTACAACTTTCCACTCTGTCTCAGGGGCTCTGACCTTAGATGGCGAGTTAGTAACAAGCCAGGGAGGTTCTGCTCTGCTGTGGATAAACAAGATGTAAGAGGCTTTAAGGTGCCAAAGGCATCCCATCTGCAAGAAATACCTCAAGCTACTTGTTAACCATGTACTCCCGTCGTTATACCTCACATTTACTCTGAATGACCTTGGAGGAGTCACTTCCCTTCCCTGAGGTGTGAGGGAAAAGCTGGGGTCAGCAACCAGTCCCTTCTGGTGCCACATATGACATACAGAGCAGCAGAGCTGGGCTAAGGAAGGGCTCCTCTACCTGGGACATAGATGTCCACGGGCACAATGCGGTCACAGCCTCTCACTACGGAGTAGGAGTAATGGTAATATCCTCCGCCATTAGCACAACTGGTAAGAGAGAGAGAGAGAATAATAGGAATCATCACATAATTCCTAAGCACTTCAGGTGTACAAAACGATACGACATAGTTCAAATTCTGTCTCAGACATTTATTAGCTAGTCACTTACTTATCTCCCTCAGGCCCCCCACCTATAGATTTCCCTACTTTATTAAGTAGGAAAGATAATAGCACATACCTCCTGGGATTGTTTTGTGAAGGTCAGATGAAATAACCTATATAAAGTGCTTTGAAAACTTTACTGCATCATGTAAATGCTATTTTTATTATTACTAACAATAATAAGGATTATTATCATCATTACTCTCTATCCTCCATTTTACAGGGGAAAAAAACTGAAGGGCAAAGTGATGATATGACAAGCACGATCACATGAGGACTACCAGAACATGATTCCTACAGGCTGTCCTGACCTCAAGCCCAGGACTCTTCCCAGTTTCCATGCTTGCTGCCCTTCAGGCCCTTCTGAGTCTGTTTGCAGACCACACTGAGCATGCCCAAGAAACTAAATTTACCCAGGAGGCAATTTCACTCCCAGACACAGAAGTCTTCATGGGTGACTAGAGGAAAATTGTTCAAGCTCAAATAAACCCTAACTCACTGGGTATTTGCTCAGTGTCTACTACAGAGTGGCTAGCTCTGGGCTACATAATGAGCACAAATGGACAAACTGGGCCAAGGTGGGGCTTGAGGAGCTTCCATTCTTTTTTTTTTTTTTTTTTGCTGAGGCAATTGGGGGTTAATTGACTTGCCCAAAGTCACACAGCTAGGATGTGTTAAATGACTGAGGCCAGATTTGAACTCGGGTCTTCCTGACTTCAGGGCTGGTGCTCTATCCATTGCAACACCTAGCTGCCCCCAGAGCTTCCATTCTTAACAGAACTGACTTTCCAAATATCCCGTGATAGTCTGGAAGGATCCAGATGGTCCTGGGGTTCCCTAGTAATGGATGCCGAGAGCTCACTTGCCACACTCTGGCCCCACTGGACCTTTCTCATCATTTTTCCCAGTCCTGGTCACAAACCCTCTGCCAAACTGGTCTCAACATCACTTAATCTGTTGTGATCATTTTCTCTTGTCAACCCTCATGTGCTTTCTTAAATCTTATTGCTTCCTGTGTATATCAGCTATTTCTGGGGGGACTGTTGTAGAAAAAATGCCTTGTACACCATCATAAGCCCCCACAGATGCGAAACCAGTCATAAAAATCACTGCCAAGAAGAGATCTAGGGCAGCAGAAAGCCTCATATTAGCTGCAGTGCATGAAGAGAGAAGCTTTAGTCTGGACTTTTTTTTCCATTAACAGAAGGACCTTGTCAGGAAGTTCTCCACAATGATAATCAACAAGGAAAGTCTCAGATAGTGTTTAAAACAAAATAATCTTCTTAGGGAAGAACACACTTCTGAGGGAAATGAGTTAGAAAATGTGCCAACTAAAGCATTCACCTGAGTGGCTATCACAAAATTCATGCTGAAGAAAAAGCCCACAAATAGAATAGATACCCACTGAAACCTTTTAGCTATGGAGTGAAGGAAGACTTCTTTCACAGAAGGAGTTCCAAGCATGGGATCAGAAACCTGGCTTCAAGTCTTAGTTCTAAAAACTTGCTGAATGCATGACATTGAGTGAAATCACTTCCCTCTGGTCTCAGGTCTCCCTGTATAAAATGAGGCGGTGATTCTGGTGGACTCTAAGGTTCCTTCTCTAACATCCCCAGAATCTGTAATTGCTGAGGGAATTCAGGTTTTTCTTTGGGTTTGGGCAGAGAAGTCTTTCTAAAGGACTTCATATTGAGGTTGGACCAGGAGAATTTTGTAGGTGCAGTCAAGTCCTTGGAAAAGATCACCCAAGGCAGGCAGATGAAGTCAAAATAGAGGAGACTGACAAGATCATAGCACTTGATTAAGCCTTTATGAACTCTAACTCCCCATTGGGGAGATTCAGCACTTTCATGCTCATCAGAATAGAAAAACTGGGGGAAGATAACCTCATTGGCATCATTTTAAACTCTTTAATCTCTTTTTCCTGCTCCCTTTTTCTGGTGTCCTTTTGTTGTCCTGGTAACTATCTTCTCTGCTCAAGAAAAATTAATCTTTTCCTTCTGACCTTGGATAACAAGAGACAACAAGTCCAGGGGTCAGTCTGTACTAGTCCTAGCCAAATTCCAAAAAAACAAAAAACAAAACAAAAAAAAAAAAAAAACCAACCCTCCAGAGTTCTATATCTAGGTGGGAATTGGGAGTTGCTAGGCACTCCCTGTCTTGGGGTAAGAATATGTAGTATTAGGAATAACAGAATCCAATGTTGCAGTTGTTCTAGAGAAACTCAAACCCCATGAAGAGAGAGCCATTGGGAGAAAATGTGAAGGAAGGTGTCCCTAGGTAGAAGTTAGGTCCAGACTAAAGCTTCTCTCCATGCATTGCAGCTAATGTGAGGCTTTCTGCTGCTCTGGATCACTTCCTGGCAGTGATTTTTACAAGTGGTTTCACATCTATGGGGGATTATGATGGTGTGCAAGGCATTTTCCTCACAACAGGAAGGTAATAAGAATACTTTTTTTCTTGTACTCCGAATCAAAAAATGAGGTTTAAATGACTCACCATTAACACAACAGTAAGAGTCCAAGTCAGGAATTGACCATAGGCCTCTCTTAAGCCCAGCCCTATCTTTCCCATACCGTTTAGTGCCCTGTCACACCACGATGCCTCTCTTACTTCCCTAGAATCTCTCTTTAGCTCCACATGGCATTTCTCACACTGTTCTCCCAGCCTGTGGACCTTGTCTTAATTTGTCTTTCTTGGGGCCATCATTTTGGAGAAATTCATAGGCCTGGAGCCAATGATACACTGGTGTCAGGCATAGGCTCCCCTGGCCAGCATAGCCTGTGCCACACTATTCACATTTTGACATCATTCTCTAGGTGTTTATTGGACTTCCTAGTGAGAGAGGAACTTCTCAAGACAGGGATCAGGTGTTCATGGGTAGTTTTTGGATCCTCCCAGGCACAGTGCTTTGTTCCATTTGTGATTCAGACCCTGGTCACAAAGAAATGCCAAAAAAAGGTCTCTGCCCTTCACTCACCTTCCCATGGAGACTACATAACGAGGCTCTGGCATCTGGTCATACACCTGGAACACAAAGCCAGCCATTTTATTGTCCTCTTCCAGCATAACTAACAGCAGCTGGTGCTAGAGCCCAGGCTGATATTGCTCTGTTAAGGATCAGAGGGGATAAACCTGGTGGAGGGCCGGGCAGGATCGCTAAAAGCCTCCTATGTCCTACAACCTGATCTCATCACTCCATGCTGGAGCCCACCTCATACCACAGGCTCTTCTGCCCAAATCTGAGCACTAATGACTTCTGTGTCCCATTTTCTCCTGACATAGACCACAGAAAGTAAGGAACCCCCAGCTGGTTATCATCATTCCTCCTCCTCCTCCCCTCACTCTTTGCTGCCTTTGGTAAAATCAACTTGTTTCTTGCTGAGCAAAAATATGCTCTGCTCCCATTAAGACTGGACCCGGATTCTCTCCGCATGGGACAGCTGTTTCTGGCTTCCTCAACACCCAGGGCTTACCTTTCGGAGAGCCGGGGCCATTTTGTTGGTGAGGGTGCCGGCTACAATCATCACATCTGACTGCCGAGGGCTGGCCCGGAACACCACCCCAAACCGGTCCATGTCATATCGGGGAGCTGCCATGTGCATCATCTCCACGGCACAGCACGCCAGCCCGAATGTCATGGGCCACAAGGAACTCTAAGGAGAGAAAAAACTCACTGAGTGAAGCCTTACCCCAGGGAAGGATCATCTTACAGAACACCCACACTGATGAGCTGGGGAATGACGGGCAGAAGGGGACGTTTTGTTTCCCATGTAGATTAGAGATATTCTGGGGCTAGGATCACTTACGGGTAGGGGAAGCAGTCATACTGTTATGGGAATACAGATTTTGTCTCAGTATAAAAAAGAAATTCCTAAGAATTAAGAACTATCTGAAAGGAGAAGGTAGCAGATATAGTTCCAGCCCTGAAATCAGGAGGACCTGAATTCAAATGTAGCCTCAGATTCCTACTAGCTTTATGACTTCACCTTGTTTGCCTCAATTTTCCTCATCTGTAAGATGACCTGGAGGAAAAAATCACAAACCACTCCAGTATTTTTGTTAAGAGAAAGGTCATATGTGGCTCTTTTCAACAATGAGATGACTGAGGCCAGTTTCAATGATCTTGTAATGAAAAGAACCATCTATACCCAAAGAGAAGACTATGAGAACTGAGTGTGGACCACAGCATAGCATTTTCACTTTTTTTGCTGTGGTTTGCTTGAATTTTATTTTTTTCCCTCCTTTTTTTTTTTAACTTTTTGATCTGATTTTTCTTGTGCAGCAAGGTAATTGGATAAATATATATGCATATATTGGATTTAACTTATTATTATTATTTTTTTTTACAATATTTAACACATATTGGATTACATGTCATCTAAGCTGAGAGGGTGGGAAGAAGGGGGGGATGGGAACACAAGGTTTTCCAAGGATCAGTGTTGAAAAATTATCCTTGCATGTTTTGAAAATTAAAAAAAAAAATTGAATGCAATTAACTGACTGATTAAAAAAAAAAAAGGCTCCCTGCAGAGGATTCCTGCATTAGCTAGGTAGTTAGGCTAAATCTTGGAGTTCCGCTCCTACTCCAGGCTAATGTAACTCTAGAACATATAAAAGACATTAAGATAGCAGGCTTTCCCCTTTTTCAAAGAATCTCCACCTAGAGAGATACTCATATTCTCTGCAAACTAAAATTTTTATCAATAAAACTGTGTGGGGATACTTAATTAACTGTATTCTTAAGTTTAACTCAGGGTTAAGGGAAGAAAAAAAAAAAGCACAAAAAAACCCACTTATATTGTAACAAAAATCCACCTAACATATCATATTTCTTTCAATAAGTAAAGGATCACAGGGCTAGAAGGGACATCAGAGATCTAACATCTTTATTTATCAAATGACAAAACAAAGGCCTCAAGAAGTGACTGGGCCAAGGTTGCACAGCCGGGAAGCAGCAAAGCCAGGATAGGAAGTCAGACCCACTGATTCCAAGTTCCCACCTTTCCACTGAATTCCAAAGCTTGCTAAGTACAACTGAACCTGCTTTTGCTGACTGAGTCTCCTAAAAGTCGTCAGGGTCATTGTTCTGAACACTTTAAAAAAAAGTCTTTTTTCATTGATGTCTTTTTATTTTTTAAGCATTACTATATAGTTTTCCCCAGAATCCTCCCTCTCTCAGAGCCAACCAGTAATACCAAATGGTATTTCTGAAGACCAAAAAAAACCCCAAACCAAAACCAAACCAAAACAAAAAAACCCCTTCTCCAATATTATTGATCAATACTTTGAAGAACTCTGAAAATAAGTGCAGTTTACGACCCTCTTGGACATCTACTTCAGCAAAGGGACAGGGTGGGGGTATTCTCTCATATCTCTTTTCAATCATGCTTGGAACATTCATTTTCCTTTGAAAGTGAATATCAATTCACTGAATCAGAGACTATTAGAGCTACAAGAGACCTCAGAAAGAATCTCCTCCAACTTTCTCATTTTTCTGGATGAAGAACCTGAGACTTCAAGAGGCAAACTTTCTCAAGGCCACAAAACAAGCTAGGGGAAGATCTGGGATCAGAAGCCAGGTCTCTGGGCTCCCAGGTCAGGACTTCTTGCATTAGATTATGCAGGCCTAACAGTGTGGAAGAAATTCAGTGTAGCCATCTTTCAGGGAATGATTTTTTTTAAAAATAATTCTGACAGTTTTTTTCCCTCACAAAAGGCAAGCCCAGAAAAATGTTCTCTTCTTGACACTGTCTAGTTGCTTAGATTCCAATTAAATTGTAGTTTACTATAACTGGAGATCATCAACCATAAAGATGAAGGGACAAGACACTTTTATAAAGCAATCATAAAAAAAGTACCCAGTAATTTAAAGCACAACCAACCTTGATTTTAAATATAGTGGAGGAATAAAAGAGTTCAAGTGCTGCTTTTGAGTCATTTGTATCGATTAATTCCCCTTATTTTATCTTCAGTTTCCCCGTTTGTATAGTGAAGTAATAAGAGCCTCTACCTTCTCAGATTAGGAGAATCAAAAGTTAACAAATGGAGAGTTTTTGCAAGTTTTGAAGTGCTAGCCTTATTATTAGCAGTAAGATATACAAGGAAATTTAGGAACCAGCAAAGGAGCATGTGATGAAAATATGTGGGTGAAAGTAAACTGAGACAGAAACTTTATTGAAACATTCTATGGAAAGGAGACATAGATGAGGAGTGTAGGAGATGGAATCAGAGGCAGAGTCCCACAGGGGATCATCGAGGCAATGGTCCCAACCTCTGCTGAAGCTCACTCTCCTTGCTGGAAGCAGAGCACCTAACAGACTTCATGACTTGCCTGAATCCTTCAAAAGCAGGAAGCCCAAAGAAGAGAATGTCTATCCTGGATCTGGCTTTGTCTGACAAGGTAGAGAATGGGTGCTAAGATGGAAATGCAGGGAACACTGCAAGGAGGTGAATACTCCATTAGAAAATGTAGGGTAAAGGAGGAAACTGGGTATTATGTGATATGTGGCCTAGGTTGGGGAGAATAGACTTCAAAGGACTCAGAGAAATGATAAGGGAGGACTGCCTAAATTAAAATGCTATAGGCAAAGTCAACCAATGAAGGATAAGGTCTGAAAAATGATATCCGGAAAACAAAGAAAAAATTCTGATAAGGTAGGAAAGAGATGGTTGTCTAAAGAGATCAATGTGAAGGCCCAAGGAACTCTATTAATCAACTTGGATTTTGGAAAATCACATTCAGAAAAAAGAAACAAAGGCAGGAAACAAAGGTTGAATACAAAATCATGGCACAGTCCTGAAAGAATGATGTTTGGAGATGAGCTAATACTGGCAAGGAAAGCCAAGAACAAAAAGACAATTTTATTTTTAAAACTATATGGGGGGGGGGGCGGGGGTGCGGCTAGGTGGCGAAGTGGATAGAGCACCACTCCTAAAGTTAGCAGGACCTGAGTTCAAATCTGGTCTCAGACACTTCACATTCTCTAGCTGTGTGACTCTGGGCAAGTCACTTAACCCCAACTGCCTCCAAAAACAAAACAAAACAAACTGCTTAAATGGATCAAATCAGTCAGTCAATCAACAAGCATTTACTAAGCCCTGCTAGGACACAAGTCCACAGAATGAAACATTCTACTCACAAGGACCTTACACTCAAATGGGGAGGGGAGAAAAGTACACAAACAGTGACTAAATCCAAGTAGAGAAAAGTGATTATGATTAAATCCCCAGGAGACTAGGAAGGAGGGAGGGAGAGCCCTGGCAGTTTCGAGTCTCAGGAAAGACAGAAGGTGAAGTTGGAGTTACACCTCAATGGAAAAGGCTTTTAATCACCTAGGACTTTGCTTCTGTTTCCTCTGCAAAAGAGACTGATTTTTGGACTGAAAAGGACAGAATCAAAATGATCGACAGGGGAACAGATGCCCAAAAGAAGCTGGAAGAGTGAGAAAGGACCTAGCTATCTGTGGTAAGTCCCAGCCAACTGGCTGGAAATCAAAGGTAAGCCACTGCTGAACATGACAGGCAGTGGAGAAGGGTTTGCCATGGAAATACAGGCTCTGGAGCCAGAGTACCCGGGCACAATCTTTCTCCGGAAGCTGACCATCCAGATGAACCTGGGAAGTCACATCATCATGCAGTAAGTTTCCTGACTGGCAAAAGGATAGGATCCAATTAGACAAGACAAGACTCTCAAGGTCCCTTCCAGGTCAACATCTGTGATACTACAAAAGAAACAGTCTCGGCTCAGAGAAAAGCAATGTCCTGATTTTCCAAAAAGGGAAGAGAGTAGATACTGCAAACCATATTGACTATAATTCCTGGGAAAAAAAATCTACAATTTTCTAGTAAAAGGAAGGTTAGTGAACATTTAGAAAAGCAAACAATGATAAGACTCAACATGGCTTCAGCAAGAACAGGTCAACAACATTTTCTTTCTTTCTGACAGGGTTACTAGTTTTGATATATCAAAGGAATCCCATAACTAGTATTTAACAAAATCTTGTATGCTCTGCTCATGGACAAAAGGGAGAGATGTAGGTAGACTATATTAGATTCAAAGGGTCTGAATGGTGAGACTCCCCAAAGACAAATGGTTTGATGGAAGGTCGTCTCCTGTGGACTGCCTTAGGGAATTGTGTTTGGCCTGGTAAATTTCCTCAATGAAGTGGATAAATATAGTAATAGCTTGCATTTCATACTTGACATCATGGAAAAGGCAGGGACTCCATGCTGAATAGGGGTACATTTTTCATTTGATACATATAATAATAGCTGCATTCATACTGGCTTGCACAGAGCTTTACATATGTAATCTCATTTGTAAAATCCTGTGAAGTAGGTGTTGTTATTGAATCTCTGGGTTATTATTATACCCATTTTACAGACAAAGAATTGAAGCTAAGAGAGGTTATAAATAAATGACTTGCCACAGGCTAGTCAACATCTGAAGCAGAATTGGAACTCATGTCTTCTTGACACAATTCTTTCCCCCTATCCACTACACTATCTACCTGCCTCACTTAAGCAAGGAGAAGGCAGCTCCCTTTAGCAGTCTGGTCTAGGTAGAGATTCCCTGTTTCCATGGGCCTTGCCTGCTGTGGAGACTCAAGCATTCAGGGAAGAAAGATTGATCTGGTGGTGACTTACCCGCCGGGCCCAGTTGATCAGGTCATCTAGTTTGGTGATCACATACTCCCCCTTGCTGCTTGGGAGTGAGGAGGATTTGGGGACTACTGCCCTACTCTTCTTTCCTTCTGGAACAGGGCTGAAAAAGTAGGACACAAAACACAAAGGGAAATGCACAACACCAAGAGGAAGAATCCTAAATCAAGACACTTTGGAAAAGGGAAACACTTGAAGCTAGTACATGATGCTAACAAGAACCAGACGATTAAGTAGGGGATCAGTCTATATCTGAAAGAAGATTAAGGTTTTCATTCTTGGCCTACAAGCCCCTAACTCAGTTTGAAACTCAACTTGGCTCTACTCTAAGAATAGTCTAACCCAGATGAAGCATCCCAATACAGAACCTCTGACAGAAAACTATGGGCAGCTAACTGGTAAATGAATAATTCTGGTCACAAAGAGAGAGATGAAAAATTCAATGTAAGTCTATTTCATTCCTTTCCCCTACCCAATTTTCACCGAGTCTTCCCTTCCCTTTCTCAACAGTTTTGGGGTATCACAATAGAAAGAGAGCCTGTGATGCTCATGGAAAGCTTTGGAAAAGAAGAAAAAGACTTAACAGATCTCTCCTAAAAAGCTACCTTTTACCTGCTTGCATCTGTCACCGAACTCTGATGGATCAGTTGAACCTGGAGGGCTGTGCTGGGTCTGTTCAAAGGAAGAGTCAAGAATCAAGAGAGAATTCAGTATCATATTCCACCAAAGAACACAGGAATGATTAAGTTCATTATCCTCTCAGCTCACCCCCCCTGCATCGAGCCCATGCTATGCAGATGGTCTCATTGTCATAGGATGTCATAGAATTATAGATTTAAAATTAGAGGGGGCCTCTCTTTGATCT
Organism: Myrmecobius fasciatus; assembly: GCA_023553655.1. Classification (NCBI taxonomy): domain Eukaryota; kingdom Metazoa; phylum Chordata; class Mammalia; order Dasyuromorphia; family Myrmecobiidae; genus Myrmecobius; species Myrmecobius fasciatus. The sequence continues at coordinate 23,515 of JAJPUD010019829.1, forward strand.
AATCTAACCACCTCATCGTGTGGATGAGGCAATGGAGGTGCAAAAGAGGAAATGAGTGGCTTGAATTCACATCTTTCTAAAGTTCAGCTGATATTTTCACTGACCTCAAAAGCCTTCAATGACTTCCTACCGCCTAGAAAACAAACCTTGAGCTTTATACTAATGGTATTGATTTATCTTTCTGGACTTATTTCCTACTTTCCCCCATAGTTGTCATTAGTAACAGCTAACAGGTACTTTTTGACTCCCCCCTCAACGTGCCCTGAGCACTTTTGCCTCCAATCCCTCTTGGTGCCAGGATATTTGCCACTTAACCTATGTAATATTGGGCAAGTAAGCCATTTCCCTAAGGACCTGGAGTGTCCTCATCTGTAAAAATGAAGAGCTTGAAGTATAAGACTGCCAAATTCTCTTTGACTTCTAAAATGCTGATTCATTCTTTGCTCTCATAAAAATATTGTATCCTTCTGGTTGGTAAAATATCAGAAACCACAGTACTCACCGAAAACTAAATAATCCATAACGGGCCAGACGAGGAGCTGCAGGCAGAAAGCATGAGGAAAAACAACTTCAATACATGCCAATTTAGTTATTCCAAGTGGGGCCAAAACTAACTACAACATGATAATTGTCATGCCCAAATTGTTAAAAGATCTAGAGAGAAAGGCCTTTAGCATATTGGGTAGATGATCTATGGAAGATTTATGGGAAGACAAGGCAAGAATTGCAAAAGGACTCTCAGCTCGTGTTACCTCTGGGGGAAGGAAGCCTTTCCTGATTTCCTAATAATGGTACTCTCTTCTCTATCTTGTAGCTCTGATTTATATATACTGTCTTCCCCATTAGAATGTAAACTCCAGGAAGGCAGAGGTTGCCTGTCCACTTCTTTGTATCTAGAACCCAGTACATCACTTAATATAAAACAACCATTCATAAAGACTGTTGAAGTACAGCCAAGGTTAAATATGGATTCTCCAAGGAAAAGTTTGCAAAAGCAACATCACATTCGGACTCACTCTTTTCTACCAGGTGGGGAGGATTGAAAAGAAATGACTTAGGAGTGGTTGAATAGGATTTCAATGACAGTATGGGCGACAAGAAAAGCAAGCTGGGTCCGAATGTGAGAGAGGTTTGCATGAAGGCCCTGGGTCTTACGGCCCAGACGGGGGGGGGGGGGGGCAGGGGTCAGGAAGAAAGGGGGCAAATCACCTGGCTTGTTTTAGCCCCCATTATAAGGCTCTTTAAAGTTTGCAAAAAGTTTTAACAAGTATTATTTTTATCCTCACATTCACCCTGGAAGATAAAGTGCTATTATTCTCCCCATTTTACCAAGGGGAAACTGGGGCAGAGAAAGATGAAGGGACTTTCCTAAGTCTGAACTCAGTCCTTTCAAGTTTCCGTAGTTCTTTATGAGCTGGTTATTCCTGGCTATCATGGCCCTGGCAATGAGCAGCCAACAGTCGAACCCGGGGCTCTTCTGGAGTCACGCATACCCTTTGGAGGCCGATTAGAAAGCCAGCCGGTTCGGTCACGGCCGCCCGGAGCAAAGAGTCGGCGCTTTCGGCCACGAGAAAGGGCACCTGGCGCAGCTAAGTGGAGGCTCAGAGGACAGGGGCGAGTCACCATCTATAAGGGCTCAGAGGCTTGCGCAACCGGAGCTCCCGACTTCAACCGTTATTCTCAGTAATAATTCAATTCTAACTACATTTACGAAGCCACCGTAGTGCAATAAATACAGACTGGGCACCGCTGCAAGGCTTGTCCCCCAAGGTCGGCGGGTACCGCGGGTCAGGGAAAGCCGAGGCTGAGGCGCGCGCATGCGCGCCCCCTCTCCCGGGAGTCCCTGAGGGCTGAGTGGCCTACCCACCAGGCTGGAGGTGGGGGAGGGGGCTAGCTAGTTACCCGTCCGGCCTCAGCGAACGCTCTCAGGCGGGGGTCCTCGCCGCTTCTCCCACCCCCCCAAGTCCCAGCCCCGGGTCATCGCTCCGCTCACCCGCCAGTGCCACCGCCATCTTGTACACAGCCTTCAGACGACCTCCCCGAGTCCTCCGCTCTAATCGTTCCGGGTTGGAGAGGATGGGGGGCGGAAGTGTGTCTGGATGTAGGTTCCGTGAGTGTGGATAGGAGGCGGAGGGGGAGGGGATGGGGAGTGTACTTCCCAAAGAGGCCCGGCGCCTCGAAGTGGCCACCGGAGCCGTTAGACTCCTAGTTCCGTCGCCTCCAGCCCCTCTCTCCAGCGAGCCCCGGGCCTACGCCCCCCCGGTCTTCAGGACTACCCCGGGGGGTGCTCCTGGGCGTTCTG
>JAJPUD010019830.1:0-25814 GCA_023553655.1 Myrmecobius fasciatus
ATTGCCCCTTATAACCGCTTTGGCCGTATCCCACAAATTTTGGTAGGTTGTCTCCTTATTGTCATTCTCCTGGATGAAATTATTGATTCTGTCTATGATTTGCTCTTTCACCCATTCATTCTTCAGGATTAAATTATTTAATTTCCAATTAATTTTTGGTTTATTTTCTCCTGGCTTTATATTGCATGTGATTTTTATTGCATCATGATCTGAAAAAGATGCATTTACTATTTTTGCCATTCTGCATTTGATTTTGAGGTTTTTATGCCCTAACACATGGTCAATTTTTGTGTAGGTTCCATGGACTGCTGAGAAAAAAGTAAACTCCCTGCTGTCTCCATTCAACTTTCTCCATAGATCTATCATACCTAACTTTTCTAACAATTGGTTTATCTCCCTAGTTTCTTTCTTGTTTATTTTGTGGTTTGATTTATCTAATTCTGAGAGAGCAAGGTTGAGATCCCCCACTAGTATAGTTTGGCTGTCTATTTCTTTTTGCATCTCTCTTAATTTCTCCCCTAGGAATTTTATTGCACTCGGTGCGTATATATTTAGTATTGATATTGCTACATTATATATAGTACCGTTTAATAAAATATAGTTTCCTTCCTTATCTCTTTTGATTGGATCTATCTTAACTTTTACTTGATCTGAGATAAGAATTGCTATCCCTCCTTTTTTTTTTTGTTTATCTGAAGCATAATGTTTTCTGCTCCAGCCTTTTACCTTCATCCTATATGTGTCACTATGTTTTAGATGTGTTTCTTGTAGACAGCATATTGTGGGATTCTGATTTTTAATCCAGTCTGATATCCGCTTCCGCTTTATGGGAGAGTTCATCCCATTCACATTCACAGTTAGAATAACTAATTCTTTATTTCCTGCCATCTTATTTACCCAAGTTATGTTTTCCCCTTTCCTTTCCCCTTTCTCCCTTCCCCCCTCCTCAGTACTTTGCTTTTGATGACCCCTCCCCCAAACAATACTCCACCCTTTAGGTCCCCTCTCCCTGTTTTTACTCCTTTCCCCTGATTCTTCTATTTTCCCTTCTATTTATCCCTTTCTTTTCCTCCTTTCCCTCCCACTTCCCTCTAGCAACAGACAAGTTTCTATGTGAAATCATATGTCTGATGTACACTTTTAGAGCCCAAACTGATGAGAGTAACATTTACACAATGCTCATTTCCCTCCCCTCTTTCTCTCAATTACTTTAGGCTTTCTTTGCCTCTTCAAGAGATTTTACCTTATTTTTACCTCCTTTTCTTTTAGATCTTATTTTACCACCTTTTCCCTCTTTTCCCCAATATGACAACCTTTCCCCCTCTAGTTCTCTTTTTCATATTATCAAAGTAATATCTAGTTCATTATACCCCCAAACTTTAAGTATCCCCCTAGTAAAAATAAAGTTCTCAAGAGTCCTTTCCTTTTTACCTTTTTATGCATCTCTTGAGTTCTGTGTTTGGATGTCGAATTTTTTTGTTCAGATCTGGTCTTTTCATTAGAAATAGGTGAAATTCACCTATATCATTGAATGACCATCTTCTTCCCTGGAGGATAATGCTCATTCTAGCTGGATAGGTTATTCTTGGCTGTAATCCAAGTTCCTTTGCCCTTCGGAATATCTGGTTCCAGGCCCTTTGATCCTTCAATGTGGAGGCTGACAGATCGTGTGTGATTCTAATTATTGATCCTCGGTATTTGAATTGTTTCTTTCTAGCTGTTAGCAGAATCTTTTCCTTGGTGCTATAGTCCTGAAATTTAGCCACGATATTCCTTGGGGTTTTAATTTTGGGGTCTCTTTCAGGAGGTGATCGGTGAATTCTTTCAATGGTGATTTTGCCTTCTGATTCTACAATCTCAGGGCAGTTTTCTTTCAGGATTTCCTGGAAGATAGTGTTTAGATTCTTTTTTTCATCATGATTTTCAGGAAGTCCAATAATCCTTAGATTGTCTCTCCTAGATCTATTTTCCAAGTCAGTTGTTTTTCCTAGGAGATATTTCATATTTTCTTCTAATTTTCATTTTTTTGTTTTTGTTTGACTGATTCTTGAAGTCTTATTGAGTCATTCACTTGCATTTGTTCAATTCTTATTTTTAAAGTGTTGTTTTCTTCAGTTACCTTTTTAAGCTCCTTTTGTAACTGGCCAATTGAATTTTTTTGTTCATTGCACTCTTTTTCCACTTCACTAATTTTATTTTTCAATAAATTGGTGTCTTTTTCATATCTCTTTTGGAGGGCTTCTTGCACTGACTTCAGTTTATTTTCCCATTTATCCTCCAGCTCTCTTTTGAGATTCTGTATGCAATCTTCCAGAAAGGCCTTTTGAAAAGGGGACCAATGATGGTCCTTAATAACATACTCTGAAGTTTTGTCTAAAGGAACCTCAGGATCTGGGGTCAGCCCTTCTCTTTTTCGATAAAAGCTGTCTATGGTGAGAGCTCTCTTTTGCTTCTTCATTTTTTTTTAGACAGTGTGTATATCTCTTTAAGGTTTGGAAAAACCGGGGCTAAAGCTCTTTGCCCTGGGGCAATTTGGCGAATTAACTTAAGGTGCTAGGCGCTGGGGGCTAGGACTAAGTCCGAATTACTCCTTAAACAAGCAAGTCTGCCAGAACACCTGACCCAAATCCAGGCAGAGTGTCCCGAGTGCCTCAGATAAACTCCAGGTGTTTGGAATTTGGAGTTTGGAGTTTTTGCCACAATGAGCTGAACTGAGTCCCACCCTCACTTCTGGCCTATACCACTCTTTATCCCTCTGTCCAAGTTAGACAAACCTGATGTGAAGTTCTTCAGAGATATCAGCAAGCAGTATCCAAGTATTTCTGAATTCGTTGACTTGAAGATCAGTTCAGAGGCTTATTTTATTGTTGATTTGAGAGAAGATCGGAGGAGACGCAGAGTCATGTTTTCACTCCGCCATCTTTGCTCCGCCCCCCCCCCCATTTCAAGTATTCTTGATGAAAAATGAGAGTTCAAAAGAAAATTTGACTTCAAATATGACTCAAGAGAAATAGAAGAGTAATCATAAAGGATTCAAATCAAGTTAAACTATTTGCATTCCTTTATGAGAAGATAATCCATGTAACTCCTTTCTCTGATAAAGATCTCTCTTCTCAAATATATAGGGGGATATAAGGAATTTGTAAAATTCCTAAACTGATGGATTGTTAAGTGATATAAATAGGAAGTTTTCAGAAGAAGAAATCAAATTATATTAGTTATGTGAAGAAATGCTCTAAATAAGTTTGGATTAGAGAAATGCAAATCAAACCAATTGTGAGGTACCATTTCACATCTATCAGAAATGACAAGTGCTAGAGGGGATAAGGGAAAATGGAAACACTAATGAACTATGGGTGGAATTGTGAAATGCTTCAACCATTCTGGAGAACAATTTGTAACTATGCCCAAAGGACTAGAAAACTGCATATCATTTGACCCATAAATGTCACTATTAGGTCTGTATCCTAAAGAGATCAGAGAAAAAGGGGAAAACACCTTATGTATAAAATATTTATAGTAAATCTTCATGGTGGCAAAGAATTGAAAATTTAGGGGATGTCCCTCAATTGAGAAATGATTGAATAAAGTCATGTGGTATATGTGTGGCATATGATTGTCGTGCTATACTATCATGTTATTAAAATTCTGAAGGAGACATTTCAGGAAAAAAAACATTTATCTGATAAAAAGTAATGTGAGCAGAAACTGCACAGTAACACAATATTGTAATGATGATCAACTGTGAAAGACTTAGCTACTTTGATTGATACAGTGATCCAAGAAAATTCCAAATGTCTCATGATGAATAATGCTATCATTTCCAGAGAAAGAACTTATTGAAGCACAATTGTCTTACTTTATTTTTCTTCCCTTTTTGGGGGGTCATATGGTAAATATAGAAATGTTTTGCATGATTTCATGTGTATAATTGTTATAATATTTCTTGCCTTCACAGTAAATTGGGGGAGGTCTCAAGGGAGAAAGGGAATATGGAACTCAAAATAAAAAAAAAGAATGTTAAAAATAAATGATGCATATTTTTAAAAAGATAGAAAAAGGCCATTTACATTTGGTGCTTCCATTTACTTTCCTTTTACTTTCTTCTTAATACCTTACAATTGAGTTTTTGACATTGTTTCATTGGAACTTCTCTCTCCAAAATTACTAATGATTTTAGTTGCCAAATCTAATGGCCTTTTTTCTCTATTATGGCTCTTCAGCCTTTGACACTATCAGTCACTCTCTTTCTTGAAACTGTCTTCTCACTAGGTTTTTGGGATATCATTCTCTCTTGGTTCTTCTAACCTATTACTACTTCATTGTCTCCTATGCTGGATCCTCTTGCAGATCACAATCCCTAAACCTGTGTGCTCCTCAGCACTCTGTCCTGGGTCCTCTTTTTTCTCTCTCTGTTTTTCCATTTCATAATCTCAGTGGTTTCCATGGGTATAATTAACATTTACATACTGATGATTCTCTAAACTACTGTCAACCTAACCACACCCATGGGCGTTCAGCCAGATCAAAACAAAGTAGACCACAAACAGTAGAGTCAGGAATTAAATGGAAATTTAATTTCAAAACGAGAAAAATGCTTGCAAGTGAAAGTTCTCCTGAGAAAGAGGGCATAGTGTTTATGTTAAGGGTAAGGTTTTTAAGCATGAAAATCACAAAAAAAGCACAACCCACCAGCCATTCTCAATACAAAGATATTGAGTAAACAGTTTCTATAGTTGGCATTTTGGTGGACAATATGGTCATTCTTGGCTCCTGTGAGAACCATTAGAACCATCGAGCTTTATGATTGTCTCAAGTAGTTCTTGTGATTGCTCAGCAGAGTACAGAACTACAATTATCATGATGAGAACAGGAGTGCAGTTCCTGGCTCAGTTCACTTAGAAGTTACAAGCACAGGAATTGTTCAGAATGTCAGCATATGTAATTGATCAATTTCTAATACAGTAAGTTGACTGTAGCCCCATCTCTCAGGCCAGGATCTACTGGGAAATTGGGAGGGCCCAACAAATCTAAATCATTACGCATATCATATAAAATCATAAATCCCTTGGCATCATTTACCAGAGGGTGAGATCATCCAGAGGTTAGCACAAAAGATTGTTGTTATGCGAGCTCAGTACACAACCTGCTTGTTGGGCCTTAACTCTGGAAAACAGGGCATCTTCTAAAATCTCAGTTATCAATCCTTCTCCAAATTCTTCTGACATTCAATCTTGAATCTCTAACTAAATTGCAGATATCTCAAAATGGATATCTAGTAGATATCTTAAATTCAATATGTTCAAAATGCAATTCATATTTTCTTCTAAACCATCCTATCTTCCTTGTTGCTGCAGAGGGCAACATTATTTTCCTTATCCTTCAAGCTTACAGGCTGTCATCCTGTTTCCTTGACTATCTCTCACTACATATTCCATATCTTATCAGTTGTCAGGGCCTGCTGATTTCACCTTTGCAACATTTTTCAATTATGTCTTCCTTTTCTCCTCTGACACCAGCACCACTATAGTGCAGGCCCTCATTACCTCACACTTACATTATTGAAATAGCCTGCTGATGGGGCTTCTGGCCTCAAATTTCTTTTTACTCCAATCCACCCTCCATTCAGCCTCTAAAGTGATTTCTCTAAAGAACAAGACTAATCATGTTCCTCCTTTTTTCATCAAACGTCTTGTTGTCTCCAGGAGCAAATACAAAATGCTTTGTTTAACATTTATTGTCCTTCATGACCCATCTCTCTCTTACTTTTCCAGTTTTTTTCTTTCTTTCTTTTTTGTTTTTTTTGGTGAGATAATTGGGGATAAGCGACTTGCCTAGGGTCACACAACTAGTAAGTGTTAAGTGTCTGAGGCAGATTTGAACTAAGGTCCTCCTGACTTGAGGAGCAACATTCTATCCACTGTGCCATCTAGCTGTCTCTTTTCCAGTTTTCTTAAATTTTATTCCTGAACATATATTTTTCGAAGTTGTGATATTGATCTCCTAGCCGTGTCATTAATAAGAAACTTCATCTCTTGGGTCTTATTATTATTTTTTTAAATTTTCCCTCATTTCTGGAATGCTCTCTCCCCTCCCTCCTATACTCTGACCTATAATTTCTGACTTTCCATGCTCATCTAAATTTCTACCTCCTACGAATTCTAGTACTCTCTCTGTGTTAATGATTTTCTATTTATATTGCATAGAAGCTGTATATATATGTATATGCATACATATATAAACATATATTTATATATACATCTTATATAAGGTTTTTCCTGTTCCTCTCATTTGCAGGTGTCTCTTCCTCAACTCCCAATTTACCTTGCATTTATTTAATATGTTTCATGTTGTTCTCTTCTCCCTCTCCAAAAGAATATAAACTCCTTAGAAACAGAGACAATTCCATATTTGTCTTCATATAATCAGTACTTCAGCCATTATTTTGTTTCAAAAATATTTGTTCATTGGTTTTTCCAGGGTCTATAACAGGACATGAATACAGCCATTCTGACTTCATTTTTCATTATAATACTTTTACCTTTGGAGATAATTTTTTTGTTTCATTTCTTTTGGGAATATTTTAGAAAAAACCCTTTGAAAAGCTTAAATTGCTCTTATTTGTAGTATACTCAAAGAACCTATGTGTCATGTCACACTGTAGGGGAAACAAAATACAAAGGCTTGTAGTTTCATGAAACTCTAAGCTTCCTGCTTTGTCTATTATTTCTGCTTATTGTACTTCTGGGGAGTAAAAAAAGCAAGAATTTTGGTAATATAGACCGTTTTCTTTTTTTGTATGTGCTTTTCTTTAGTAATAAGACAAAGAAGGTAAAGTTGGTTGAATAAATCAGTCATCAACTCACACCTCTTAAAATGATGATGCCCTGATATCTTAATGTGGTATGAACAAGTTTTAATCAATCAATCATATTAAGTACGAAATGTTCTAGGATGACTTGGAGTGATATCGGCAGATAGTTCAAACTGGATAAAATTCCCCAACCCCCCCAATTTTTTGCCTCTTTTTCTGTATGTATGTATGTATGTATATATGTGTGTAATATCGGTACAGATATTATATATAATAGACATATATGATATATAGTATATATTTTGTCTCTTTCTTATATATGTATGTGTGTAGCATGTAATCTTATATATATATATATATATATATGTATCTAATATATAATATGTAACAATCTAACATGGGAGACAGCATACAAATACATATATACATATACAAAAGATATGTTAAAATGGAATTTCTTCATTGTAGGATGATAGATTAGGAGTTAGAAAGAACCTTGGACATTACTGAATCTTTTCATTTTGTAGATGAAGTTGAGGCATTAGGAGTACATAATTTAAAAATGCTTAAGATTTTAGATTTGAACCCAGGTTTTTTTCCTGATTCCAAGACCACTACACTATTTATTATGCCACACTGTCTTCATCATAGTGGCATTTAAATTATTGTGGAGCTACTGGGCTTAGATATCCAGGTGTTGTTAGAGGAACTTTTGAGGCACTAAAGCATATCTGTTATATATTACCAGGTCCTTCCCTGTTCCACATGGAGATTTTTTTTTGGATGGTATCTTTCTTTTAGGCCTTTGGCAACTGGGTATTAAGGAGATCAACATATGTTTTAGATTGAAAAGTAAATGGATAAAATGGCCTTTGGGCAAGTCCAGGTACTTTCAACATCACATCTGGCCTTTGAATATCCAACCTAACTTTATAGATTCTTTGTGATATGATGGTTATAACATAAGTTGGAAGTATTTCCTGCTTTTGATAACTTAGGCATAAATACTAAAACATAGGTTACTAGATCTGTGATTTCATTGGCATAGGTCAGGGCTTCTTAAACTTTTTCCACTGTGACCTGTTTTTGCCTAAGAAATCTTTATGTGACCCTGGATATATAAGTATATGAAATAGGAATACAAATAAGACATTTATTGGTAATAAATCATAATTTTGTTGTGACTCACAGGTTAAGAAACTGGGGTATAAGGCCTCTTTATATAGTATACAGAGAGTATAGGAAGCTCTCTGCCAAAGTAAAGTAATAACTTTTATGTAATTTATATTCTTTAAAGTTGCCTAGAGTGGGAGTTAGAGCCAAGATGGTGTATCAGAGGAAGTATCTCAGTTGAAATCTTTTAACAACTTTAAAATAATGACAATTCATATTTTGAATGGAAGAGCCAATAGAAGGTTAGGATGAGACATTTTTTCAAGTCTAAGAAAACTTAAGAGATCAGCAGGAGATATTTTTGCCACTGGGATAGAAGCTTATTTGGAATGCATGGAGCAGCAGTGACCACAACAACAGAAACATTTTTGGGATCTCTCAGCCCAGGAATGGTAAGAGGGTTAGAAAACTGGCCAGAAAGAGGCTATACAGAGACCCTTGATTGATAATGAGTACAGAGGATGCTGAGTGGCAACTCTTAGTCATATGTAATTTTGGGTTGCAGTTCCAGGGAAGAGAGAAGTTTTAGTGCTTGTGATTTCAGGGGAGTATGGGGTTCTTTCTCTGTAAAGATCAGAAACACAGAGTAGAAAATCTCCCATATCTCACAGATCTCCCAGAATCGCACCACATTGAAAGTAGCAAAACCTTGAAAACCTCAGAACCAGTTCTGAAAAGAGTAGCATGAAAAATTCTTAACTTTGGGACAGTGCTTCCCCATCCCCAGATAAGTAGAGATCAACTTTAACATAAAGTTGAAAATTAAGAAACAGACTTGAAAAATAAGCAAACAATGACAACAAAAAAGAACTTGATCATAAAAAGTTACAATGATGATGGGAAAGGCCAAAATAAACACAGAAAAAAGACAGCAATAGAAAAAAGTTCCTTAAAAATTAGAATTGAGTAAGTGAAAGATAATGACTCTATTGCACTATAAAGAAACGATATAACAAAATCAAAAGAATGAAAAAATAAGAAAACGTGAAATATCTCATTGGAAAAATATCTGATCTGGAAAATAGATTGAAAAGGGATAGCTAAAGAATTATCAGATCAAAGAAAGAATGTAGACATTACATTTCAAGAAATAATAAAGGAAAAATTGTACCAATATTATTAGATTTAGAGAGCAAATACATTGAAAAAAACTTCAGTGATCATTTCCTGAAAGAAATCCCAAAATGAAAACTTCCAATTAAGCCAAATTCCAGAGTTCCTAGAGCTTTCTTCCAAGAGAAAATACTTCAAAATAGTCAGAAAGAAACAATTCAACTATTGGATCCACAATCAGGATCACACAAGATTTAGTGGCTTCCACATTAAAAGAATGGAGATAAGAAAAAGAAGTTGTTCCAGTGTCTGGGAATTTTTGCAATGGAACTTTATGAGGAAACAATGACCAGTGAGAGACAATTTAGCTAGGAGATATGATATATCAGATATGTGTGTGGCATGTAATCTCATATATATACAAGTATCTAGGAGATATGATATATCAGAAGGCAAAGAAGTTTGGTTGCAAAGAATTGCAACCAAGAACAACCTACTTAACAAAACTGAATATAATCCTTCAGAGGAAAACACGGATGTTTAATTATTAAGTGAAGGGATGTTTATTAATTGGGAAATTCTTTTTTTAATGAATAGCATTGAAACTATTCCATTTGGACGTCCACCCCCAATATCAAAATCTGTCATGAGCTTCTTGAAATAGAACTGACGAATACAAAGATAGGAAGAGAATCGGGGACAGCTTGGAGAATATTTGTATAGAAACAATACAATTTTGAGATTGTTGAGAGAATAAAAAAGGGGGAGCATCCCAAGGGGATTGGAGAAAAGAAATCATAATACTGTAAACAAGAAAAGGGAATTTGGAACATGATAAAAACTACTAACCGAAGAGGAAAATATATATAGTAGAAAGAGTACTATATTTGGCATCTGGGGATCTATGTTCAAATGTTGCTTTTATTGCTTATTTTCTATGTAATTTTGGGCCAGTTACTTAATCTCATTGAACTTTAGATTCCTAACTTGTGAAATGAGGGAATTATATGAAAAAAGGACTCCATGGTCCTTTTCAATTCTAATCCTATGATAGATATGCCTATTTTCTCTTCTTAAGTCAGTAAATAAAAGCAATCTCAATGATGCTGTAAGAATGGGAGCAGGCTCAAGAATTAATGAAAATATTCCATTTCAGTTGAAACTAAAGGAAGGAGAAACTACTCACAGATAAAAGTTAGAAATCTGTATATAATGATTGAAGAGTTACTTCAAGGGACTTGGATCAAAGATACAACACTATTCTGCAAAAGTTTGGAGAGAAAGCAGAAGAGACTGAAGAACTTTGAGTTGTCAAAGATCTCAAAGATGTGAAATATAGATATAATTTATTTGAACTCTTGATAATAAAGACTGAACTAAACCTCTGGTGAAAAGTAACTTTACAGTACATCAAATGAAAGACTGAATATGTACATGGAGGAATCTAATAATTTATAAATTCTATTAAAGTATTAAAATGTGATTTTCTTATATAAAAATAATTCCTACATATATTGAAAATATACATAATAAAAATTTGAGAAAGAACAGGCAGGCTTTTGTAAGCAGTATTCTGTCTTCCCATGTGCTAGCATCCAGTATAATTAGCCAAAATAGATCCTACTATTTATTGTTTATTAACTATAAAATCAAACATCTGATTTGATAAAATAAAACACTTTTTCAATATGCTATCTTTTCTGTACATGTTAAATACATAAATGCTTTCTTGGAAGACCCTACAGAAGCAATAATTTTGCATATGATAATTCTCTCAACATTACTGATAGGTATACTATTAAGAGACCAATGATTGCCACAGTATTTACCACTTTTAAGCCCAACCTAAAGGGAATAGATGTCCTCTGAGGCTCTCTAGCATTTGTGGGTGACCTTGTGTTGATTGAACCATCTGCCAAACAATCAGAATATCTTCAATTAGGTCCACAATAATTTAAGAGAATCCAGCCTAAGTATCTACATAGAAAAATCAAATGAAGTCAGTCCTCAACGAGCATTTATTAAGAGCCTACTATGTGCCAGATACTGGGAAAATTACTATGGATACAAAATGAGACAATAAAAGAGCTTACAATTTAATGGGGAAAACAACATACAAAATCTATGTACTGATAAGATACATGCAGGATAACTTAGGGGTGGTGACAAAGGCAGGGCACTAAGATTAAGGTGAGATGAGAAAGAGATCTTACAGAAGAAGGTGGAACATTATCTGAGACTTGAAGGAAGCCAGAGAAATTGTAAATCAGAAATGAGAAGAGAGAAATCTAGTCATGGTGGCCAGTTAAAATGCCAGGAGAGTGGAGGTAAAGTGTTTTTTTTTTGTTTTTTTTTGTTTTTTTTTTTGTATTAGGAACAGTAAGGAAGCATCTAGGTGATTAGATGTGTGACTTTGGATAAGCCACTTAACTCTGCCTCAGTATCCTTATCTGTAAAATGAGTTGGAGATAGAAATGGCCGAGTACTCTTTACCTAGTATCTTTACCTAGAAAATCCCAAATGCAAGAAGAGTGGGACTTGATTAAAAAACAACTGAACAATAACAAACAACTGAAGTATCAGTGTATCACAGAGTATGTTGAGGGGAATAACATATAGGAAGACTGAAAAAGTAGGAAGAATCAGATAATGAAGAGATTTGAATAGTATAAATATGAATACAAATGCCCATTTTCTAGACTATAATATACTATTGATGAATGTTAAGCCCACTGAGATGGTTCATTAGTACGTTTGAGACCTGGATTCAGGATTAAATAAGAGACAGAGAGTGAGCTAGATTATATAAGACATATAATACAATATTTTTCAATTGTCCCAAAGCAAAATTACATCTTTTTAACTATTTTTGGTTGATGCTATGTGTTTATCAGGTGTGAAATATCATAACATCTGAGGAATAAAACTAAAATTTAGTGTGTCACCAGGAAGACCATGATGAATTTGATCACTTTATATCTGTAACATATTACTGAAGATGGTGTGTATACCAAAAAGTGATATATCAGGGATATAAGCCCAGAAAATAAAACTGGCCAGCCATATAGCAAGTGATGGAATAATGAATTGGATGGTTCCTGTATGCTGTACTGATACTCATGAGATTTCAAGATAGAAGAATGCCCCTAGAATGTTGGGTTAGTGGGATTTGAATCTCACCTTCTGACCCTGGAGCCAGTATTATTTCCAGTATTGTACACTGTCTCCATGGGGAAAACAAATGCTTCTGCCAAAATCTGAAATTCAGGTAACATTCTTCTAATTTCAACAAACATCTGTGACATCCAAGGCACAAACATGTTTATGGTCACTGACCAGTCAAAAAAAATAGGCTGCTTAGCTTCTTCTAGTCTCAATAAGTTGGTATTTCCTCATTATAGTGGATTTTTACTCCCACTTCAATGAACTTTCTAAATATTTCTCCATCACATTACTGGGAACTATCACCAGAATCTGTCATTACAGAAGAAGCTATGCCAGAGGTAAGTATGTCCAAGAATGGACTACAAATATCCTCCAAGGATTTTAGATCATTGGTTATTAATTGAGTGCTGACAGTATATTCAATTCTGCAAAACAAGTGAGAAGGAACATTCTCTACCTTCTGATTTGCAGTATGAGCCACACTGAAATGCAGAATGAAGTAATGTGGCCATTACACCTAAGAATGGGACCTACTATATTCTGACACAAACTTCAGTTACACAATTGTGACCTAAGGGTGTTAATGGCATATATTTTTAAGAAGTGTTTTTAAAAACAAAAGATTTTTGCTTGGTGAAAAAGAAAATCCTTCTTTCCCCATCTCAACCACTATCATCATGAATTGTAATGCAGTTTCTTTCCCTAATATTTTAATAGGACATGGATTTTATTCCCCAAGAGAACTGTGGTAATCCGAGTATTTGAAGATCCTTTACACGTGATTAAAATTCTTTTGTATGGAATTGAAATTCAAACTGGGTGGCATAATGAGACATCATTGAGCGTTTATCAGTACTAACTGATAAAATTTTAATAGTGAAGAATAAATGAATGAATTTTAAAAATTTGTTAAACAACTTGTATTTAATTGTGCTTTGGGATAGATAAGCTCCTTTGCTGAATTAGACATCTGAATTATCCAAGATTCTTTCTGCTCCCTTCCTCCCAAAACATTTCTCCTCCCAGTTCTTCCAGGCTGGTGTATGCTGTCTCTACCCAAGAATAGCAATGTGAGCAGATTTAGAGAATGAGAGGCAAATTTTAATATATTTTCCTGTGGTGAAATTATGGGAAGGTATGAAAAAGAGTCACATAGAATGAGCATGCAAGAATGTATTACAATCTTAACCACAGAGGTATTATTGCAACAATTCCCTAACCCCTCAAGTTAGGCTAATTTTTCTTTTAAAAATCATTTAGACAATCCTTGAGTTTTGTTTAGCATTGGGGATTAAAGGATCAAGCTTTTTACATCACTTTCTGGTCTGCAAAACAGCCAATAGAAATTTAAAGACTCCTTTGAGCTTTCATTGGTCTATCACCATGGGCAACTCAGTCAGTAACTTAAACTGTCACATGGCTTATCCTTGTTCAATTTTCTTCTTCTACCCTCACTAAGTAAATCTCCTTTTTGTCCACTGTTGCATCTCTGAGAATCTCATTTTGTTCCAATGTTGAATCTAAATTATTAGGGACCTGCTGAGGCTAGTTTAACCCCAAACAATTGACATAGTCTTGCAAGTTTAAAATAGAATTATTTTCTTGAAGCTTTTATTTATTTACTTATTTTGAAAATGACCATGTCCTATAATTGTATAGCATAAAGGCTCCCACCTGGAGAGAAGATAAACTAAGATAGATTCCTGGATTTTTAGATTGTTTAACAACTATAATGAAATAACTGTTTGACTTTTGTCTGTTTTCAAGTTCAGAATCTGAGATAAACTGCAATTTTTAGAGATGGATTTTTTTTATGATTCAGTGGTATAAGCCATCGAGGCAAACTTTTAAAAGTACAATGTTAAATTCTCCCCAGGAATCCAGAAATATTTCTGAAATTAAGTTATAGATGCATGTACCAATTACTAATTTGTTTTAAATTAGCAAAGGACAGATTGTGCTGCATCAGTTTTAAAAATTTCTACATCTGCCCCTGAACTGTGAAATAATGTAAACTGTTATTTGTTAAACTTAAATAGAAATGGGAGTCACTAAATCATCCAAAAAGATCCCTGTGGATTGCATATGGACTTAAACAAATAAAATAATAATCTTATATGTTTTATTGTCTTTTGTTAATTTAAAAAACATTTCCCAGTTATATTTTTATTTGGTTTGGACACCAGTCAGAAGTGTTTTAGGCTGCAGGTAGTCTACAGGGCATGTGTTTGATACCTCTACCTTAGAGCTCCCACACAGAAAAGATCACAGAACTCAGGCCCCATGTCATTAGCAGCAATGTGACTATTTGTACATGGGAAATAGAGTAAAAGCATAGGTCTAATAAAATCTTTAGCTTTGTCGTTTTGGGGGGCACTGCTACTGGAGAGCAGAAGTAACATCATTTAGTTCTCAATGTTTCTGCTAGACATGGAAGGATAATTGTTCCAGAGGTTTGTAGCTACTTTTTGAATAGTGGGAAAATATAAGGGCTGTCATAGTAAGGTGAAGTCAGTTCCAAGCAAAGACAATGTAATAGTACTCTTGCCCTAGCACAGATGGTAATATCATATGCTACTCCTTCAGAAGTTTTGTTGTATTGTTATATTCCTATTTTAGCTTTTCACTTCTTCTTTTAATGCTGCCTATATCACACTTCTTGAATGCTGGATGTTAGGGTTGATCAATAACTTTCCTGGAATCATTTAAAGGATAGGAGATCCTCCAGAAGGCTAGTAAGGCGAGAAAATGTGACAAAGGAATAATACTTTAACTGCTTCCCATGTAAGCTAGGCTAATTTTTCCATAAAAAAGTATTTTGTTCATTTTAAAATCTTGGTTGGCTCAGGAGACTGAGGTTTCAATTTTGATATCACTTTGTGGTTGCTTGAGTGTTGTTTGTCCTTAATTTTTGAAAAGGATCAATGACATCATGATATTGAGGTCAAGATGGATAAAGTAGTGGATAATGAGTTATAATGTCTTGACTTGCATGTGAATTGGATTTAAAATCAGGCAGTGTTGTGCAAAGTCATCAGCTTCACTTTCTCTTCCAGAGACATCAAAGTTTAGTGGCAAGACAAAAGTCAAGATAATTGCAATGGCCTAGGATGAAATCTGACCAATTTCTAAGTATTTCACAGCATCTGTTTCAGCTGCTTTCTATGAATCATTCATGAACCATGAAATTCTCTACTGAATGATTTTTGTTAGAAATATAGTATAAATTTTGAATTTCAATCACAAAAGAATAAAGATATCCCATGTCAAATGCAAGCTTGTATTATATCCCAAGAATTAAGCAAATGTTGGTAGAAATTCTTGTCCTACCAACCAGAGCCTTGTGACTTCTGTCCATTCAATGAAGAGATTTAAGACACGTTCATCTTTGCAGTGCTGGCCAAGAACTCCATAAATGAATCTAACTATGAGGTATTTTGTGCAGCAGTGTATTACTTAGCTGTGGCTTTCCCCTTCTCCTCCTCAGTTTAGGCTCTCCAAGTTCCTCAGAATCCAAATAAAACCAGATATCTAACTCTCATATGAAAAGTAATATTCAATTTATTTGATTTTGAGTTTTAAGCCTACCTTTATCTCTAATGTGCAACACCAAATCTAGGGCAAGCACCAAGCCTTTTTCTTGGTATCTCCTTGCCTCTGAAATTGTCAAGAAATTTGACTTAAAATTGTTGCAAGATGTTATTCCAAAGGCCAATTCAAATGAGAAGATGACTTTTGGATTGTTTAACACTATGGAATTTCCCATCAAGGACATAAGTGCTGAAGAACATTCCCTTTGGCATATGATTCAACACAGGCCCTTTCCAATATAAAAATAGAGGCTTGTCTACTTTAAAAACAACAACAGCAACAACAATTTGATAAAGTACTTTACGACAATTGATTTTCTTTTTTTAATTAAAGCATTTTATTTTAAAAATATATACATGGATAATTTTTGACATTCACAGTCACCCCATAGAAAACACTGTGTTCTAATTTTTCCCTCCCTTTCTTCATCCCCTCTCTCAGTCAGCAATTGATCCAATATATATTGAATATGTGCAGTTCCTCTATACCTATTTCCACAAATATCATGCTGTTCCAGAAAAATCAGATCAAAAAATAAAAAAAAAGAGAAACAAAACAAAATGGAAACAAACAACAAAAAAGAGTGAAATTACTTTGTTGTGGAAGGCAGAGCCAAGATGGTGGAGAGGAGACATGTTCTTATATGAGTTCTCCCAGATGTCCCTCACATTAACCTCAAATCAAGCCTCTGAACTGGTTTTGGAGTGACAGAACCCAGAAATATTTGGAGTGTACCAAATTTCCAGCAGAAGATAATTTGGAAGAACTTCAGAAAAGGTCTGTTTCAATCAGGCATGGAGGGAGGCAGACTGAGCCCAGGCAGTACAAAGACCCAGGGCTGTGTGAGCTCTGTGTGCTGGGGAATCTATTGGGAGGAATCTACAGGAGTGCTGGCTACTCTGTCCTGGTTGCAAGCTAGTAAATCAGCAGATTAGCTGTAAGACATTCAACACAAATACAAAAGGCAAATAACAACCCTTAAACCCTAGAATACAGCAGGAGCTGGCCACACCCACCCAGCATTGGAAATTAGTTAGCACCCACCCAGTGCAGCCACTGTTGTCTGTAGAGGAAGTCTGAACAATCTCCCCTTTGTACTAAAAGCAGAGACATAAACCTTTTTAAATATGAGCAAAAAAGCAAAAAGACCATAAATAGTATTTATGGAGAAAGAGAAGAACAGATTTCAAACCCCAAGGACACTAAAAGCAGATCATCTCCAGATGAAGCCCCAAAGAGTGATACAAATTAGTCCCCATTTCATAAGACTCTCTTGGAAGAATTCAAAAATGTTCTTAAAAGAGAGTTAGAAAAAAATGGGAAAAAGGAAATGAAAATGCTATGTTGTGGTCCACATTCAGTTCCCATTGTCCTCTCTCTGGGTGCAGATGGCTTTCTTCATCACAAGACCATTGGAACTTCTATGAATCACCTCATTGTTGCTGAGAGCCCTGTCCATAGGCATTGATCATTATATAATCTTGCTGTTGCCATGTGCAATTATCTCCTGGTTCTGAAAAACTCTCATTTCACTTAGCATCAGTTTATGCAAGTCTCTCCAGACCTCTCTGAAATCATCCTGCTGATCATTTCTTATAGAATAATAATATTCCATAACATTCACATACCATAATTTATTCATCCATTCTTCAACTGATGGGCATCCACTCAGTATCCAGTTTTTTGCTTCTACAAAAAAGGCTGCCCCAAATCTTTTTGCACATGTGGGTCCCTTTTTCTCCTTTATGATCTTTTTAGGATACAAGCCCATTAGAAACATTGCTGGAGCAAAGGGTATTTTGATAGCCCTTTGTGCATAGTTCCAAATTGCTCTCCAGAATGGTTAAATCAGTTCACAACTGTACCAACCATATATTAATGTCTCAGTTTTCCCATATCTCCTCCAACATTCATCATCATCTTTTCCAATCATCTTAGCCAATCTGAGAGGTATGTAGTGGTACCTCAGAATTGTCTTAATTTGCATTTCTCTGATCAATAATGATTTAGAGCATCTTTTCATATGACTAGAAGTGGTTTTAATTTCTTCATCTGAAAAATGTCTGTTCATAACCTTTGACCATTTATCAATTGGAGAATGGCTTGAATTCTTATAAATTTAAGTCAATTCTCTATATATTTTAGAAATGAGGCCTTTATCAGAATCTTTGAATGCAAATTTTTTCCTCCTGGTTTTCTGCTTCCCTTATAATTTTGTTTGCGTTAGTTTTGTTTGTACAAAACTTTTTAACTTAATATAATCAAAATTATTCATTTTGTATTCAATAATGTCTTCAAGTTCTTTGGCCACAAATTCTTTTTTTCTCCACAGATCTGAGAGGTAAACTATCCTTTGTTCTTCTAATTTGCTTATAATATAACTTTTTATGTCTAAATCATGAACCCATTTTGATCTTGTCTTGGTATGGGTCAATACCTAGTTTCTACCATACTAGTTTCCAATTTTCCCAGCAGTTTTTGTCAAATAGTGAGTTCTTATCCCAAAAGCTGGGGTCTTTGGGTTTGTCAAACACTAGATTACAATGGACATCAACTGTTTTGTCCTGTAAACTCAACCTATTCCACTGATCAACTACTCTTTTTCTTAGCCAGTACCAAGTGGTTTTTATGACCACTGTTTTATAATATAGTTTTAGGTCTAGTACTTCATTTGTATTTTGTTTCATTAATTCCCTTGGAATTTTTGACCTTTTGTGCTTCCAGATGAATTTTGTCATTTTTTTCTATCTCTCTGAAATAATTTCTTGGGAGTTTGATTGGTATGGAACTGAATAAGTAGATTAATTTAGGTAGCATTGTAATTTTTATTATATTAGCTCAGCCTATCCATCAGCACTTGATATTTTCCCAGGATATTAGATCCAACTTTATTTCTGTGAAAAGCATTTTGTAATTGTATTCATATAGTTCTTGACTTTGCCTTGGCAGATAGACTCCCAAATATTTTATATTTTCTACAGTTATTTTAAATGGAATTTCTCTTTGTATCTCTTCCTGCTGGACTTTGTTGGTAATGTATAAAAATGTTGATGATTTATGTAGATTTATTTCGTATCCTGAAACTTTGCTGAAGTTGTAAATTGTTTCTAGTAAATTTTTAGTTGATTCTCAATCTCTCTTTCTCTCTCTCTCTCTCTCTCTCTCTCTCTCTCTCTCTCTTTGTGTGTTTGTGTATAAATATATATAAGGGAAAGAGAGAAATAAAGTATGACAATGAGTTTTAAAACCTGGGTTACAGGAAACATAATGATACTTTTTACAGAAATAAATTCAGAAAAGAGGGTGAGTTTGGGGAGACATAATGGTTTCAGTTTTGAATTTTGACATGTTAACTTTGAATTGCCCATAGGACATTCAAGTTGAAATTTCCAAGAGGCAATTTACAATATGGGAATCGAACTCAGGGGATAGTCTAAGGCTGAACATAAAGATCTATGAGTCACCTGCATAGAGGTCATAATTAAACCTATGAAGCAAATTTGGTCACTGAGTGAAAGTGTAGAGAGAGAAGAGTAGAACAGTAGATTGTGGTACACCCATAGTTAGAGAGTTTAATAGTTAATACATCAATTTCAGTAAGTCATTCCCAATGTGGGAAGCTAGTATCTTTAGGGTGAATGTACTCCATGAACTAGAATTCTGTAAATGTGTTGCTCAGTACACATAAACCATGTGGAGGCCTTGGGAGTGTTGTGGGGATGCTGCCAGCTCAAGAACTAGAAGAGAAAAAGGTAAGCTCTGTTTCTTGCAGACAGGTAATCTGCAGGGGCAAATAAAAAGAGCCTAGGTAATTCAAGCTTTTGGCTTCTTTAGTTAACATCTGGAAATTCCAAAGCAATTAGAAGGTGAGAAGTTTGGCACTCTGAGAACCCACTCTAAATGAAAGAATGTTCAAAATTTCTCTGCATTCTCTTCACCAGTAATGACATTAATTGTCCATATCCTATATCTCTCGGGCCAAATTCGATATGATAAAGCTCTTTAGTTACTGTCTTGAGCTTCCTAACATTTTAGTTGAAGTATAGCAACCAGAAAGTGATCCTTCCTACTTTATTTTGATGCTTCCACTTTAGATAGATATAAAAATGAAAAGGCTATAGAAGATAATTAAATTCATGCTTACCTGGGACAGGCTCTTATAGAAAGTAGATAGAGCTGTCATTTTGTTCAAGATTTGCTAAGCTCATTGATCCAAGAAGGTAGGAAAAGAATCTGGGTCCGGGATCAGAAAGATCTGAGTTCAAATCCAGTTTCAAACATTCACTAGTTATTTGATCCTGGACAAGCCATTCAACCTCTCTCTGCCTCAGTTTCTTAAAGTATAAAATGGAGATAATAATCATACCTCCCTTCCAGGATTATTGTGAGGATCAACTGAAATAATATTTTTCAAGTGTAGTACCTGGCACACAGTAGATGCTCAATAAATGTTTATTAGCTTCCTCACCTCCTTCTCCAAAGCTCAGAAACAAAATATACAAAAGAGAAAGAAGTAAGCTGCAGCTCTAGTGATTGCTTTAGAATATAATAGAACATTGTCTTTTCTCCGAGCACCACATTCTTCCCAGCTTCCTCTATAGTTTTGAATCCTGTGGAAGGCATCACTGTGATCCAACTCAATCAGGATCACAATTTTGGTGTTATCTCGATTTCACCTTGCCCTCATCCCACATAATGGATAGATTGCAGAATCTTGCCTTTTCCACCCTCACATCATTTCTTGTATATGTACCTTTCTTTCTAGTCAAACAAGCACAACTGATTCAGTCTCAATCTCCTCACTGCTGTAGTATTGTAATAGCCTCCTGGTTCATCTTCCAGACTCGTTTCTTCCCACTCCAACTTTTCTTCTACTCAATTGCCAAAGAAATTTTACTGAAGCACAAACCTGTTCTTGGTTTTATTCCTACTCAATAAACTCCAGTAACTCCTTTTCACCTCAGGATCTAATATAAAATGCTGTCTTTGGCTTTGAATGCCCTTTACAACCTAGCCCCTTTCCAGTTTTTTTTTACTTTTTATTTCCCTTGATTAGCTTTTTTATTATTCCTTGAATGACTAAGCCTGGGTTTCTTTTTCTTTTTCTTTTCTTTTTTTCTTTTTTCTTTTTTTTTACAATTTATTTTCAATCGTATTTTATTTCTCAAATACATGTAAAGATAGTTGTCAATATTCAATTTTGTAAGACTGTGTTCTGATTTTTTTCCTTCTTTCCCTTATCTTTTCCTCCCCAACACAGCAAGCAATTAGATACAGGATGAATATGTGAAATTCTTTTCATCAGAATTTTCATATTTGTCGTGTTGTGCAAGTCAAATCAGACCAAAAGGAGAAAAAACCAGAAGAAAACAAATGAACATAAAAGGAAAAAATACTATGCTTCAATCCACATTCAGTCTCCATAGTTGGATATGAATGGCATTTTTCATCCCAAGACTATTGGAATTGCCTTAAATCACTGCTTGTTGAGAAAAAACAAATCCATCACAATTGATCATCACATAATCTTGTTAAAGTGTATAGTGTTCTCTTAGTTCTGCTCACTTCACTTAGCATCAGTTCATGTAAGTCTTTCTACGCTTTCCTAAAATTAATTTGATCATAATTTTTTGTAGAACAGTAATATTACATTACACTCATAACATAACTTATACAGCCATTTCTCAATTGAATTGTTTCTTTCTACCTGCTAGCAAAATCTTTTCCTTGGTGTGATAGTCCTGAAATTTAGCCACGATATTCCTTGGGGTTTTAATTTTGGGGTCTCTTTCAGGAGGTGATCGGTGAATTCTTTCAATGGTGATTTTGCCTTCTGATTCTACAACCTCAGGGCAGTTTTCTTTAATGATTTCCTGGAAGATAGTATTTAGATTCTTTTTTTCATCATGGCTTTCAGGAAGTCCAATAATCCTTAGATTGTCTCTCCTAGATCTATTTTCCAAGTCAGTTGTTTTTCCTAGGAGATATTTCATATTTTATTCTATTTTTTCATTTTTTAAAATTTTTGTTTGACTGATTCTTGAAGTCTTATTGAGTCATTCACGTGCATTTGTTCAATTGTTATTTTTAAAGTGTTGTTTTCTTCAGTTACTTTTTTTAGCTCCTTTTGTAACTGGCCAATTTGTTCATTGCATACTTTTTCCACTTCACCAATTTTGTTTTTCAATAAATTGGTGTCTTTTTCATATCTCTTTTGCAGGGCATTATATCCTTCTTGCACTGATCTCAGTTCATTACCCCATTTATCACCCAGCTCTCTTTTGGGATTTTTTATGCAATCTTCCAGGAAGGCCTTTTGAAAAGGGGACCAGGTTATATCTCCCTTGATGGTTTCCTCTTGAGTTGCTTTGTCTATAGGAACCTCAGGATCTGGGGTCTGCCCTTCTTTCTCTCGATAGAAGCTGTCTAGGGTGAGAGGTCTCTTCTGCTTCTTACTCATTTTTTTAGACAGCGTGGGGGTCTGTTTAAGGCTAGAGAAGCTGAGGCTTCAGTAGTTTTCCCTGGGGCAATTCCGCTAATTAACTTCCAGTGCTGGGCCAGTCGGGCTAGGACTTTGCCCAATTAATCCTTATAGAAGGCAAATGTACCAGAATACCTGCCCCCAATCAGGGCAGAGTGTCCCGAGTGCCTCAGATACACCCCAGGTGTTTGGAGTTTGGAGTTTCTGCCACACTGAGCTGAGTCTCACCCAGTTCTCTGCCCTCCATTCCAGACTGCACCGAACAAACTGTTTACCCCGCTGCCTGAGTGAAACAGACCTGTTATGAAGTTCTTCAGAGGTAACTGCAAGCAGTGTCCAAATATTTCTAGATTTGTTGACTTAAAGATCAGTTCAGAGGCTTATTTTATTGTTGATTTGAGAGGTCAGAGGAGGACACGGAGAGTTACATTTTCACTCCGTCATTTTGCTTCCGCCCCCCTATTTGTCCACCATTTCTCAATTGATGGGCAATCCACTCAATTTCCAGTTCCTTGCCACTACAAGAAGGGCTGCTATAAGTATTTTTGCACATGTTGGTCCTTTTCTCTTTTTTATGATTTCTTTGATCATACGATCTCAGAGACTGCTATATCAAAGGGCATGCACAGTTTATAACAGCCCTTTGGGCAGAGTTCCAAATTACTCTCTAGAATGAATCATTTCACAACTCCACATTTTTTTGCTTCAATTGTCCCCACATTCCCTCTGACATTAATCATTTTATTTTATTTTTTTGTCATCTTAGCCAATCTGAGAGGTGTATAATGGTATCTTAAAGTTTGAACCTGGGTTTTTTTTTTCTTTGTGTGGATCCCTTTCTCTTTTCTTCACTTACTTCTCTACTAATTTCCTTTTCTTCACCTTTTATTTTCCCTTTTCAATTCAACAAATACGTATCAATGACTTCCTTCCGGGGGTGGAGCCATGGTGGCGGAGATCAGACAGGAGTCTCTGTAACCTCCTCTAACCTCCCCTCAAACCAACAACATATGAAGCCTCTAGACTGATTCTGAAGCAAAAAATCCACAATATCTGGAGAACAACACGATTCTAGAAGAAGATACTCTGGAAGAACCTCAAAACAGGTCTGTTTTAATGGGGCAGGGGGTGGCCTACTGAACCCAGACTGCAGCGCAGGGAGACCGGGGCAGGGAGCTGGAGCAGGGAGCTGGAACAGGAGTCAGAACAGGAGTGGGAGCGTTGGCTTTTCACACACCTGGGAGTCTTCTGCGGGCCTCTTGGAACAATTTGTCCTGATTGTGGGCAGGTGGTTTGGAGGGTCTGCCTTTTGAGGGGGATAGATTGTGAACCACTGAACCCCTGATGAGCATCTGACCTAGCTGCCATTACATAGCACCTTAAAGCAATCAATCAAACAACAGGACTGATAAGCACCAGAAATAATTCAATCAGCTGAGCTGCCCAGCCCCTGACATAATTCAATCAGCAGAACTGCCCAGTTCCTGAAATAACTCAATCAGCAAAACTGCCCCGGGGCAAATTAAAGCAGCTGTCCCACCTTTGCCCTAAACAGACCTCACACCTTTAAAAAAAAATGAATAAAAAACCAAAAAGAGCTCTCACCATAGACAACTTTTATGGAGAGAGGGAAGAACAGACCTCAAATCCTGAGGCCCCTAAAGGTAAAGCAACTCCAGAAAAAGCCCCAAAGAGAGACATAAATTGGTCTCCATGTCACAAGGCTTTCTTTGAAGATTGCATAAAAAATCTTAAAAGAGAGTTAGAAGAAAATTGGGGAAACGAAATGAGATCACTGCAAAATAAAATAGAAAAAATGGAAAAAGAATGCAATGAACAAAAAAATGTAATTGGTCAATTGCAAAAGAACTAAAAACAGTAACTGAAGAAAATAAGACATTAAAAATTAGAATCGAACAATTGGAAATTAATGACTCATCAAGACTTCAAGAATCAGTTGAACAAAAACAAAAAAATGAAAAGATAGAGAAAAACATGAAATATCTCCTAGGAAAAACAACTGACCTGGAAAATAGATCTAGAAGAGACAATCTAAGGATTATAGGGCTTCCTGAAAGCCATGATGAAAAAAAGAACCTGGACACTATATTCTAGGAAATCATAAAAGAAAACTGCCCTGATATTTTACACCCAGAAGGCAAAATACTCCTTGAAACAATCCACCGATCACCTCCTGAAAGAAACCCAAAAATTAAGCCCCCCAGAAATATTGTGGCTGAATTCCAGAACTATCATACCAAGGAAAAGATATTACAAGAAGCCAGAAAGAAACAATTTAAATATCGGGGAGCTACAATTAGAATCACACAGGACCTAGCAGCTTCTACTTTGAAGGATCGAAGGGCCTGGAATCAGATATTCCGAAGGGCAAAGGAACTTGGATTACAGCCAAGAATAAGTTACCCAGCTAGAATGAGCATTATCTTCCAGGGAAGAAGATGGTCATTCAATGATATAGGAGAATTTCACCTATTTCTACTGAAAAGACCAGAACTGAACAAAAAATTTGATCTACAAACACAGAACACAAGAGAAACATAAAAAGGTAACAAGAAAAAATAACTCTTGAATAGAGGTTTCGGGGGGCGGAGCCAAGATGGCGGAGTGAAAAGGTGACTTTCTGCCTCTCCTCCGATCTTCTCTCAAATCAACAATAAAATAAGCCTCTGAACTGATCTTCAAGTCAACGAACTCAGAAATATTTGGGCACGGCTCTCTGGAGAACTTCATATCAGGTTAGTCGGACTCGGACAGAGAGATAAATAGACAACAACTGTGCAGGTCGGAAGTGAGGGTGTGACTCAGCTCGGCTCATCGTGGAAGAAATTCCAAACTCCAAACTCCAAATTCCATACACCTGGAGTTTATCTGAGGCACTCGGGACACTCTGCCCTGATTGGGGACAGGTGTTCTGGCAGACTTTCCTTGTTTAAGGAGTAATTCGGACTTAGTCCTAGCCCCCACCGGCCCAGCACCTTAAGTCAACTTGCCGAAGTGCCCCAGGGCAAAGCGTCTTCAGCCGAGGTTTTTTTTTTTCCCCCTACCTTAAAGAGATATCCACTCTGTCTAAAAAAAAAAATGATGAAGAAGCAAAAGAGAGCTCTCACCATAGACAGCTTTTATCAAGGCAAAGAAACGACCTCAGATACAGAGGTTTCTTTAGACAAAAATCCAGAAAAAAACAGCAACGACCATCACTGGTCCCCGTTTCAAAAGGCCTTTCTGGAAGATTGCATAAAGAACCTCAAAAGAGAGCTGGAGGATAAATGGGAAAATAAATTGAAATCAGTGCAAGAAGGATACAGTATCTTGCAAGAAGGATATGATGCTCTGCAAAAGAGATATGAAAAAGACACCAATTTATTAAAAAATAAAATTAGTGAAGTGGAAAAAGAGTGCAGTGAACAAATTGGCCAGTTACAAAAGGAACTTAAAAAGGTAACTGAAGAAAACAACACTTTAAAAATAAGAATTGAACAAATGCAAGTGAATGACTCACTAAGACTTGAAGAATCA
>JAJPUD010019831.1:0-24048 GCA_023553655.1 Myrmecobius fasciatus
CTGTTAGTGCTTTGGGTCAAAGAGTTGGTAAGAGGGAAATGAGGAAGAAGTGGACTAAGTGCAGAAGTCTTTCTTATTCTAAGAATAATAATACTTGCTAACATTTATAAGTTTTTAAGATTTGTGAAGCATTTTATATATATCTCATTTTATCCAAGTAACAGTCTTTTGAGGTAGGTGCCTCTATTATCCCCATTTTAAGTGACTTGCCTAGAGTCACACAGCTCATAAATATTTAAAGCAGATGAACTCCCATTTTTCTGACTCTTAAGTCTGGGTACTCACTCTATTGACTAGGTAATCTATCCTCTCTCAAACTGCTTATTACCATTTTCATTTTTGTTTTTGTCTTTGTCTAGTACAGTGCCTGACACAAAAAGGTCCTTGATAAATACTTATTGGGTTGAATTGAATTGAAATAAATATGATGGACTAGGCCAACAATGTTGTAATGAAGATGTGTTGACTTCACAATGAAGTTTAGATGTAATATCTTGGCAACAATATTTTATTGTCTCTTGAGAGTCAGTGTGATGTAGTCAGTAGGACACCAGATTGAATTCAGGAAGACCTGGGCTCCAGTTCTATCTCAGACATTTATTGGCAATGTGACTCAGGGAAAATTTCCTAATATCTCTTACTGTAAAAAGAGAAGGAGGAATGTAATGGCCTTCCCAAAGCACAGATCTGACCAAGGCAATGCAACATCTTATTCAGTAAACTCCTGTGGCTTCTCCAGGATCCAATATAAAACCCTCTGACATGGAAAGTTTTTCATAACTTGCCTCTCCCCCCACTTTTTCAGTAATACCTTACACTCTTTCCAATTCCCTGCCTACTCAGATACTCTGTTATCCAGTGACACTGGCCTCCTACCTTTTCCTGCAGCAGCACATCCCAGATGTTAATTTTGGACACTGACTTTCCCAGGTCTCAAATTCTTTCCCTCCTCAACTCCTTCAAGTCCCAGCTAAAATCCCACCTTCTACAGGAAGCCTTTCCCAGTCTCCTTTAATTCTAGTGCCTTTCCGAAAGGGCCCCACATGTGCAAGAATGTTTGTGGCAGCCCTTTTTGTAGTGACTAGAAACTGGAAATTGAATGGTTGTCCATCAATTGGAGAGTGACTGAATAAATTATGGTATATGAATGTTATGGAATATTATTGCTCTGTAAGAAACGACCAGCAGGACGATTTCAGAGAGGCCTGGAGAGACTTGCATGAACTGATGCTGAGTGAAATGAGCAGAACCAGGAGATCATTATACACAGCAACAACAATATTACATGATGATCAATTCTGATGGACATGGCTCACTTCAACAATGAAATGTTTCAAACCACTTCCAATTGTTCACTGAAGAAAGCCATATACACCCAGAGAGGGATGTGAAATGTGGACCACAACATAACATTTTCATGCTCTCTATTGATGTTTGCTTGCATTGTGTTTCCTTTCTCTGATTTTTCTTTCGTGTAGATACGATTTTCCTTGCACAGCAAGATAAGTGTGGAAATATGTATACATATATTCAATTTGTCAAGTATTTTAACATAATTAACATGTAGTGGATATCCTGCCATCTAGGGGAGGGGTGGGGAATAGGGGGGAAAATTTATAACAGACAGCTTTGTAAGGGTTAATGTTGAAGAATTACTCATACATTTGTTTTGCAAATAAAAAGTTTTAATAATAATTCTAGTGCCTTTCCTCTATTGGTCATTTCCAATTTATCCTGTATATAGCTCATTTGAACATGGTTGTTTGCATATTGTCTTTCTCAGAATATACTGTGAGCTCCTCAAGAGTAGAGCCTATCTTTTGCCTTTCTTTATATAGCTAGAACTTAGCAAGCATCTAGTACATAGCAGGTGTTTGTTCATTAATGCTTATTAACTTCTAAGGTCCCTTCCAGTTCTCCAATTAGGATCTCTGGCCCAATTTCTTACACTGTGCGTCAGGACCTCATATAGGACTTGTAACTGAATGTGGGAGTTGTGAAATTATGATTTGTTGTCAATAAATGTTTGATTTTTATACCTATTTTATATACTTACATAGCCAGGGTTATATAAAAAAAAATTCTTGGGTAAAAATTTCTTGAGTGGAAAAAGTCCTGATCTAGGGAATGTTTTTACAAAACCACATTGTTTGGAGGAACCTGATGCCCATCCCACATGACCATGTCATTACATTGCATGTGTTTACTAGACCTGTCACCAATGCTAGATTACAATTAGATTTATAGACAGGAACCACATCATGTACTTCTTTTGTATTGTTAATAGTACCCAGTAAATGTACTGCTAGGCTCATCATGAATTTATAATATCTGCTTGTTGATTGAGCTATTGATGGATATAAGTGTAGCCTGGTGACAAATGGCTATTACTCTCTGAGAGTAGCTTTCAGCATGATCTACATGAGCCTCTTCCTTTGACCAAACATCTCGTGGACAACATTGGAAAGCTTTTCTACAAACAGAAGCTTTGCTTTTCCCTTTTTTTTTTTTCCTTTTCCTTTTCTTTTCTGAAAATGGACAGAACCTTGAGTGTTCTGACATAATTTGTATTTCATGAGCAGGTACTTCAGATGTTTAATGGGGAAAACTTATATATTATGTTATTTATTTATGTATTGTTATAATATACATAACATTATTATAATATATAATATTATTTATATATTAATTCAATTTCATTCAATAAACATAACATGTTTCCCTAAGTCTTCTCTTCTCCAGATTAAATATATCCAGTTCTTCCAATTGAGACACATATGACATAATCTTGAAACTTTTCAGCAACCTATTGGTCTTCCTCTGAAAACTTCAGTTCATCAATACAATATTGTTTTTCAAATTTTCTCTGATCAAGGCAGAATACAAAGGCTATCTCCAATTTTCCCTGAACACATCATCTTTGTACATAATTATTTTCATGTTGTCTCTCCCATTAGATTGTGAATTCCTGAAGAACAGGGATTAGTTGTTTTGTTTTGTTTGTCTGCCTCTGTATGCTCAGTTCCTGGCACATAGTAAATGTTTAATAATAGTAAATGTTTAATAGATTCTTCCTAATTAACTCATTCACCATTAGTCTTGGATACCTTGTCTCTCTTTGTATCATCTAAAATTCCATTAGCTTCTTTGGTCACCATATTATACTATTAACCCATCTTGAGCTTGTAGCCCATTAAAATCTCCAGATTTTTTGAGAAACAAACTTCTTTCTAGCCATACCTCTCATATCTGTGCTGATTTTTTGAACTGAAGTTTAAGACTTCATATTTATTCCTATTACATGTCATCTTATTCAGATCAATCCAAAGACTACCCTGTCAACCCTTTTTGAATCCTGGCTCTCCTTTCCATCTTGTGCCAATTTGATGACAATGCTATTTATACCTGAGTCCATATCACTGAGAAAAATGTTAAGCAGCAGGTCTAGGCATATATTGCTAGGATATTATGTTGGAGTCCTCCTTCTAAATTGTCGTTGATTCTTAATGGCTATTCTTTGGGTCTGACCAATTAATTAGCTCTCAGTTCACCTAATTGTATTGTGATTTAGCTCCTATCCCTCCATCTTTTTCCTAAGAACATGAGAAATTTATTTATATATTTTTCTAAAATTGAAGTAAAAAATATATATGTGTGTGTGTATATATATATATAACTACATCTATATGTATATATGCATATATGCATTCATATAACCTTGCTGTGCATATACATATACACATTTAGATGTATATATATCTTTCTCCTCTAAAAATGTCTTTCTCCCTCTCTATACATACATATTAAGAGTAGCTTTAACCTCATTTATTTTTTTCTTTACTAGATCAAGAAAAACCTCTGTGTATATATATATATATACACACAAATACATACACATATACATGTACACGCACATATACACATATCTCCATACATACACACATAAAATTTTCTTTACCTGGCATTCTAGTAATGCGGTTAGCAGTTGAGATTACTGTAGTATGACCTATTCTTGATGTAGCTATGCTGATTTCTTTAACTGAATAGTGTTAAATCCAGCAAGCATTTATTAAATCCCAATTTTGTACAAGGCACTATGCTAAGTACTGGGCATGTAAAATCAAAATAGAAAATAGTCCTTGCCCTTGAGATACTTATATTGTCCTGCAAGTGGAGTGAGGAGAGTAAAGTTTATCGAAAAGCGGGTCCAAGCTAATTCAAGGAGGAAGAAAACATTAGTTAGGGGGAGCGGAGGGAGAGGTACTTGACAACAGAGGATTTGAATAGGTTGAGATGAAGAGGAAGTTCATTCCAGGCAGGATGGACAGCCTATGCCAATGAATGGAGGCCCAAGATAGACTCAATTTAGAGACTGGCAAGTGAGGCAAGTCTGGCTGCAATAGAGTGAATGAGGAGAATGTGATGAGCCCTGCTTCTTTTTCTAAAGTTTGCCAGCCCTTATCATGATGTATTGTTGAATTGTGCCAGAAATCAAAGTCAAGGTCTCCAGTTCACCATCGACAGATTCTTTTCTCTTCTCTCTTTTGAAAATCTAGAAAACAGTTATCTTTCCCCAATCTTATAGTACCTACTTCTTGTTCTCTGATTTTTCAGATATCACTAACAGGTAGCACAGTGGTGGATAAAGCACAAGGGCCTGGAGGCAGGAAGAATCATCTTCCTCAGTTTAAATATGACTTCTGACATGAACTAGCTATATAAACCTGGGAAAATCACTTATCATTTGCCTTAGTTTCTTCACCTATAAAATGAATTGGAGAAGGAGATGGCAAACTACTCTAGTACCTTTACCAAGAAAACCCCTAATAGGATCATGAAGAATCAGACACAATTGAACAATAATTACAATGACTCCTAGGTCACTTTTTTCAGGAAATAGTTTATCTGAGCCTGGTGACTTTCCTCGTCAAGGGCTGCTGGGCGATTTCTTACTATCTTTCTACTTATCTTGAGTATCAGCTCTATATTTGCTATTTTCCCAAGATCCTTAACAGGAAAAAGAGAAGCACATTTATCCTTGATCAGTTTTGCCTTCTCTGTCATACACTGGCATCCCATCTTCCTTTTGTAAAAGTCCTTTTCCTTCTTTGATCCCCCTTAACTTACTGTAAATTTGGACATTATAGACTCTATTCTTATGGCATGCTTCTGAAGACCAGTATTTAAATAATCAAATAAATCTGTGATCACATAGATGTAAATGTTCCTTCCATCCATGGTGATTATAACCCATCCATGTCTGTCCATTATATGTGACTTCTGTACTTAGAGTTGTTTTTCTAATAGAGGGAATGATTTTATGTTGAACTTTTCACATTTGGCTCTATCTATATTCTTTTTTAGTATCCAGGATTAAGGGGATTTTTCTCTGTGGTAAGGCTAAGTAACCTATACATAGAGATCATCACTACCATGATTTAACTGACTAAAAGAAGCTAGACCAAATAATTTTTTTTAACAAGATATTTAACTGAGGATTAATCACTCACATTTGTTTAAAGACACACACACACACACACACACACACACACACACACACCTAGAAGGAACCAGTAGGTTAGATTTCTAACAGACCATAGTAATATTGGATAGCAGCTAGCATTTAATTATCACTTTAAGTTTTGTGGAACATTTTACATATTTACCTCATTTGATCCTTACAACAACTTGAGAGAATTGCTATTATTATTCCCACTTTATATATGGGTAAAGCAAAACTGATAGAACCCAACACCTTGCCTAGTCAGGACAATTCTATCTGAGACAGGGTTATACATTCAGGTATTTTTTGTTGTTGTTGTTTTTTTGTTTGTTTTTGAAGGTCATATAATAGTTTAATACGCTAGTTTAAGAAAATCTGGAATCTTCTGATAGCATTTACCACTGACATTCATATCAGAGAGCATTATAAAAAGAAGTAAACCATTTTATGCTAAAGGAATTATTGAAAATAAATATATATAATCTTATTTTTTTCAATATGTATAAACATATTTATATAATTCTCTTGCACAAGAAAAATCAGATCAAAAAGAGAAAGTAAATGAATAAGAATGAAAATGCAAGCAAACAACAACAAAAAGTGAAAATGTTATCTTGTGATCCACATTCAGTTCCCATAGTCCTCTCTCTGTGTATAGATGGTTGTCTAGATCATTGGAATTGGCCTGAATATCTCATTGGAAAGAGTCATGTCCATCAGAATTGATCATCATATAATATTGTTGTTGCCTTGTACAATAATCTCCTGGTTCTGTTCATTTCACTTAGCATCAGTTCATGTAAGTCTCTCCAGGCCTCTGTAAAATCATCCTCCTGATCATTTCTTACAGAGCAATAATATTTCATAACATTCATATACCATAACTTATTCAGCCACTCTCCAGTTGATGGGCATCCACTCAGTTTCCATTTTATTGCACTACAAAAAGGGCTGCCACAAATATTCTTGCACATGTGGGACCCTTTCCTTCCTTTAAGATCTCTTTGGGATATAGGCCCAATAGAAACACTGCTGGGTCATAGGGTACACACAGTTTGATAACTTTTTGGTCATAGTTCCAAATTGCTCTCCAGAATGGTTAAATCCATTCACAGTTTCACCAACAATGTATTAGTGTCCCAGTTTTCCCACATCCCCTCCAACATTCATTATTATCTTCTCCTGTCATCTTAGCCAATCTGAGAGGTGTGTAGTGGTACCTCAGAGTTGTCTTAATTTGCATTCCTTTGATCAATAGTGATTTAGAGCACTTTCTCATATTATTAGAAATGGTTTTAATTTCTTCATCTGAAAATTGTCTGTTCATATCCTTTGACCATATATCAAATGGAGAATGATTTGAATTCTTATAAATTTGAGTCAATTCTCTATATATTTTAGAAATGAGACCTTTATCAGAACCTTTAAATGTAATAATTATTTCCCAATTTATTGCATCTCTTCTGATCTTGTCTGCATTAGTTTTGTTTGTACAAAAACTTTTTAACTTAATATAATCAAAATTATCTATCTGGTATTCAATTAAGAATTGCAGTTCTTTTTTGGACACAAATTCCTTCCTCCTCCACAGATCCTCCTCCTCCACAGGTAAACTATCCTATGTTCCTCTAATTTACTTATAATATCACTCTTTATGTCCAGATCATGAACCCATTTAGATCTTATCTTGGTATGTGGTGTTAGGTGTGGGCTAAGCTCTAATTTCTTCCATACTAGTTTCCAATTTTACCAGCAGTTTTGTCAAATAATGAGTTCTTATCCCAAAAGCTGGGTTCTCTGGGTTTATCAAACACTAGATTGCTATAGTTTTTGACTATTTTGTCCTGTGATCCTAACCTATTCTACTGATCGACTTCCATTTCTTAGCCAGTACCAAATGGTTTTGATGCTGTCACCAACCTCAATTCAACTATTTTTGCCCCAGATAAAAATATTGCTGACTAGAGTCCTGGCCCAGCCCTTAAGGTATAAGTGTAGCTCTGGCTTCTACTCGTTTTTTTCAAACTAGGGAAAGTACATGAAGAACAGATGAAGACAGGATACATTCTGAAACTTGATTTGCAGGGAAGAAGAAGAAAAATGGCTGTCTTCTGTAGGTAACATTTTCTATAGATAATTATTTGGAACATGTGTGGAAATTCCCTCTTTTGATACATCAGAATTTTTTGCAGCTAATAGGAGAAATTATCAAAACCAATCAGTCTAATATGGCAGTAGGAAGGTGGTTGGAGTGTTTTAAGTTTGCTGGAAAAAAGCTGAGTATATATGATGTGCTTTCAGTGAATATACTTGTAGAAACATGAGATGTAGAACTTAGAGGGATCTTAGAGATCAGTTTAATGGCAAACCTAAATTTTACAGACATGGAAGTTAAATTCCAAATTATTTAAATAACACTCCATGGGGTGCAGAGAAAAGAATATGCCTTTGGTTCAAAAAAATAAATTATCCTAAAAATCAGCCTTCTGTCTAATTTACTTCCATGGCAGACTCAGGTCAAGGGTTTCTCAAGCAAGTCAGCAATAGTTGTGCTCTTTAAACTGTCCAGATAATACAGGCATTTCATAGGATTCTAGGTAGGATTTCAGATCTAGATATGGAAAGGATCTCAGCACTCATTTACTCATTTTTAAAATGAGGAAATTGTGACTTAGGGAGATGAAATAACTTATCCAAGTAAGTCCACACCGTTAGTGACAAAAGCCAAAATTTACACCCAGTGTTCAAAGCACTTATTAAATGATCCTTCTTACTAATCCCCAATCAGGATTTCTAGACATTTTTTAAAAATCCCAAACATCAGGTGCATGAGTCTTTAAGCTTTGACTATTCTGAAAATGGCACAAAAACATTACAAGTTACATACATATGTACATACATATATGAAATATAACAAGTTGCTGACATTAGACTGTGAGATCCTTGAGGGCAAGAACTGTCTTTTGCTTTTCTTTGTATTTCCAGCACTCAGCACAGTGCCTGGCACATAGTAGTAGGTGCTTCATAATGCTTCTTGACTATCTGACAGATGAACAATTGTAAAATGTCCAGCTGGTTAACTCAACTAGCCAGATCCTATTCTAGTCTAGCCTGTTGTTGTTTTCTAGTAGAACAAACTTTCAAAAAATGCAGCATCTCTCAAGATTACATAGTTTATATGAATGATATTAGGATTTTTTAAAAAAGGAAACAATTCAATTTCCTTTGATAATAATGATGTTCTTAGCCCATTGTCATTTCAGCCTCAGGCCCTTCAATTTTCTCAAATACTAGGTTCTCTTTTCCTTATCTTTTGGCCAGTTGACAAAGCTTCCTTTGTTTTCTTTCTTTTAATCTCTCAGACTGAGAAAATGGCATGTGGTTGTCTCCCATCCTGGGGGAACTCAAAAGTGAGACTGGAGCCCTGGTTGGGGGTGGAAGGTCGGGATGGGGCTGGCTAAAATCAAAGCCTTGTAGTTCCTCACAGACTGGTTGGAAAGTCCTGGCACTGGACAGACCAGGCTAGGGATAGAGTGACTGGGAAAAGGGAAAGGAGTGGGAAAAGCTGTTTCCAATGACCAATGCATCATGGTTTCATTTATGTGGTTATATCATGCTCTCTTCCCCTCCCTACCATTTTCCTCAGTTCAATTCTTGTCAGTGTCTTCCTATACCTCCCATTTTCCAGATCAATTCAATGTGTTGAAAACCTTCCTTGAGATCTTGTGAGACCTTTGTTCTGGATAACAGTTCCATTATAATCTTGCTCTAGTCAGATCACATCTGCAAGATTGTATTCAATTAAAGACACCACATTTTGTGAGGAATGATAACAACCTAGAGAGTATCAAGAGAAGAATGACCCGGAGGGTGTGGGGCATGAAAACAATGTCACATGAAGAACATTTGAAGAAACTACAAAGAAAAAACTTAATGGATAGATGCCCACCAGTTTTAAAATATTTGAGGAGCTCTCCTATAAAAACAAAATTAGATTTATTCTGGAGATTAAAATTAAAGCTGATGGATTAGAGCTATGAGAAGAGAACTTAGGAAAATGGAAGACTTTTCCAAAAAGGAGAGCCTTTCAATAACTAAATAGGTTGTCTTGTAAGAGAATGAGCTTTCGATCATTTGAAATGTTCAAGGAGAGAGAGGCTAGATGGCTGCCATTCAGGAGGGTAATAAAGGGAAATGCTGATAGAAGATTAGATCTATGAATTGTAAAGATCCTTTTACACTTAAAAATCCAGTGAAATACAGTGGGAGAGCTCCCTAGTTCATGAGTCAGAAGGCCTAGGTTAAATCTCCCAACTGACATACCCTGTGTGACCTTTGAGAAATCCCTTCATGTGCCTGGGACTCTTTTTTAATCTTTCTTTTAATTTTTTATTTTTAAATTATACATGTACATTACCTTTTAAGATATTTCCATATGAGTCATTTTGGGAGAGAAAATTCAGAACAAAAGGGAAAAAAACATGAGAAAACAAAAGAGAAGAAAACAAAAGATGAAAATATATACTTCGATCTGCAATCAGTCTCCATAGTTCTCTTTTTGGATCTGGATGGCATTTTCCATCCAAAGTTTATTGGAATTGCCTTTGATCACATAATTGCAGAGAAGAAGATAGTTGATACTCACACAATCTTACTGCAGCTATGTACATTTTTTCCTGGCTCTGCTTGCTTCATTCAGCATCAGTTAATCTAAATCTTTCCAGGCTCTTCTAAAACCAATCTGTTCATCATGTCTTATAGAACAATTATATTCCATTACTTTC
Source organism: Myrmecobius fasciatus (assembly GCA_023553655.1). Lineage (NCBI taxonomy): Eukaryota > Metazoa > Chordata > Mammalia > Dasyuromorphia > Myrmecobiidae > Myrmecobius > Myrmecobius fasciatus. The sequence continues at coordinate 10,288 of JAJPUD010019831.1, forward strand.
ATATAACATGACTTATTCCCAAGTTGATGGGCATTCACTTATTTTTTAATTCTTTGCCACCACAAAAAGAGCTACTACAAACATTTTTACATGTGTGGTTCCTTTCCCCTCTTTTATGATTTCTTGGGGATACAGACCCAATCATGGTACTACTAGATTAAAGAGTAGGTATAGTTTTATAGCCCTTTGGGCATAGTTCCAAATTGCTCTCCAGAATGGTTCACAACTCCACCAACAATGCATTAGTATCCTAATTTTCCATGTCCCCTCCAATATTTATTATTACCTTTTCCTATAAACTTAGCCAACCTGATAGGTGAGAAGTGGTACCTCAGAGTTGTTTTAATTTACATTTCTCTACTCAATAGTGATTTAGAGCATTTTTTCATATGACTTTTCATATGACTACAGATGGCTTTAATTTCTTCATCTAAAACTTGTCAGTTCATATCCTTTGACCATTTTTTAATGGGGGATGACTTGTATTCTTATCAATGTGACTCAGTTCTCTATATATTTGAGAAATTAGGTCTTTATCAGAAACACTGCCAATAAAAATTGTTTCCCAGCTCTCTGCTTCTCTTCTAATCTTGGATGCATTGGTTTTATTTGTATAAACTCTTATTATTTTATTGTAATCAAAATTATTTACTTTCCATTTCATAATGTTCTCTTATTTCTTGTTTGGTCATAGTACCCACCCTTCTCCAGAGATCTGACAGGTCAATTCCTTCCTCTCCTAATGTGCTTATGGTATTAACCTTTCATCATAATGTACCCATTTTGATCTTATCTTGGTATAGGGTGTGAGATGTTGGTTGATGGTTAGTTTCTAGCATACTACTTTCTGGTGTTCTCTATAATTTTTGTCAAATAGTGACCTCTTATTTCAGAAGCTGGAGTCTTTGGGTTTCTCAAACACTAGATTACTATAGTTATTGATTACTGTGTCTTGTGTACCTAACCTATTTCAGTGATCTATCACTCTATTTCTTAGCCAGTACCAGATGGTTTTGATGACTGCTGTTTTATAATAGAGTTCTAGGTCTGGTACTTCTAGGCCACTGTCATTTGTATTTTCCACTTTTAATTTCCATGATATTCTTGACCTTTTCTTTTTCCAGATGAATTTTGTTATTTTTTCTAGCTTTATAAAAGTGACTCTTGTTTATGGGTAAAATAAGACGGTTGGATTAGATGCTATTTCTCAAATACATGCCATCATTGGAGGCATTGTATGAGTCTGCTTTACTCCCATATTTTTCAATAGGATCATAAATCTGAAGCTAAAAGGGACAGAGTCCACCCTCCTTATTTTACAGATAAGGAAACTGAGGCTCAGGAAAGTGACTTAGCCAGTCTCCCAGAAGTAATCAGCATCAGAGGTATCATCTGAACCCAGATCCTTTTATTCCAGAGTCAGCTCTCTTTCTGCTGTACTGAATTGCCTTTTGGGGTCACCATAATTTGGATCCTTCAGTAAATAATGCTCTAGTAGCCCTACTTTTCTTACTGCCATTTTCAGGTATATTTTTTTCCTTCATGGTGCTAAGAAATACCTGGGCCTCCCCAGATCCTAAGCCTATTTGCCCTTTCACTTTTGCCAAGTTCATTTTTCTGACCAAGCTCTCATCCTGGCATAATTCTACAGGTATTCTGATGTCCTGTTTTTTTTTTTTTTTAACAGAAATTAGTAGCTTTTTTCTATCACAGGTTATAAAACCTGTGAATTTGGAGCTCTAATCCAGGACTTTCATCCCTCCCAGGAAAATATTTGCAATCCTTGCAGATCAAACTGGGTACTCAGGTACATGCACGGGCCATCTCATAATCAGTATTAAGCATCTATCCTAACCGAAGGTAATTACCCCAAATACCCATGCAGGTATAAAGTACATAACATTCCCATTAGAGCTACATGTTGATGCATATGCAAAGTATATGGTAATTCAGTCTATTAAAGGTTTTATCGTTTGGCTCTACCTGTAATCTGTCTGACCCAGTATCCTTGGGTGATTATGTGCCAGCCAGGTCTTTGGTGACCTGCTCTCCAGAGTCTTTAGACTCACTGGCTGGTAGTTTCAATCCTGGGACCATAGAGGGGCCAGGGCTGTTTCAATGTCTCTAGACCCTAATGAGTTAGTTTCTGTAGATGGCTTCCATTCCCATGGCTCTCTATGGCTGGAATATTGGACAGAAAGTGATAAGCACTGGAGTCAGCCCTCTTTCTCCCCCCAGCTGGCAGAGTTCCTCTAGAATCTTGAAGAATTCCATTGGGCCTTCTGCTCAGGCTGCAGTAAGCTCAGGAATCTACAGGGAAAGTTATCTGGTTGTGCCCTATCTACATATTTATTTACAAGAACTCCAGACTTCTTGATTCCCAATCAGGATAATGCTTCCTTGATTTGCCCATTCTCAGATTCTCAATATTGGCCAGAATAGCTTTTGGAAGGAAAGGGTTACCTCTCTCCCACAACACCCTGCCTAATATAGTAATTTCATAGCTCCTGGTTGAGTAAGCCTGTTCGTGCCCAGTAAAATGGTATATTACCATTGTAGTGGTTCCTATTTAGTGGTTCAAGAACCCTGGGGATTTTGTAATGATGATCCAGGGCAGTGGTGTCAAAGTTAAAAAAGAAACAGGGTCATAAACTGTCATGAGGATTTCAGTGGGCCACATATAGATTTTGAAAAACATATTACTATATCTATATTTTATTGTATTTAAAAAATTTTGTTACATATTTCCTTTTTGTTTTAAATTTCATTTTAGGCTATTCTCAGGATTGTTGTGGGCCACATGTGATCCATGGGCTGTATATTGGACACCTCTTGTCATTTAGTATTCTTTTGTACAACTTAATTTATACATCCCTCCAAACAATTGGGTGTCTAATGGCATGGAAAGCTTGAGAATTCTGAGAGTCCTGCTTCCTTTTCTTGACCTGTATCACTTAGATACTTTTATCTTATACCTATTCTTATGGCCAAACATGAAAGGCTAAACTAGGTAGGAAGGATTAAACCAGTGCTACAATATTTCTATTCACAAATGTCACATACTGTAATGGAAGTTTCTCAAATGCATTTATTTATATTCTCACTTCCGCTCATGTCATGTCACAGATGGCAAACATTCCGTCTTAATCTCATGATGGATACCCAGACCCTATGGACGGGGTACCTACATCCATGTTGGTCTTCCCTGGCCAGTAAGATACATACTGAACTCATAGTTTGCCAGATACTCAATTCCAGATTACAGGACCTTGTCAGTATATGTCAGTGAAAAGCTATCCATTGTATTGGATGAGTACTAACTCTTTGTGTCCAAGAGTCAAAGAAGATGAGACATCTTTACACTATCTTTTTAGCTCATCTGATATCTTCAACTAATCAATAAACATTATTATTTTAATATATAATAATATAACATTTATATAGAGATATAATTTAATAATTGTTTTAATATATAATAATAAACATTATTAAGTTTGGCCAGGAATAGTGCTAGAACTGAGATTACAAAGACAAAGAAAGAAATAATTACTATTCTTGAGGAGCTATATTAAGTTCACACTGCTAATAAGTGTTTGAAACAAGATTTGAACACATGTTCTAATGGAGAAGAAAACAAACGTATGCAAGCTAAATATAAAGAGAATATATCCAAAATATTTAAATACATGGTAGAGCAGGGACGCTAGCAATTGGAGGAATTAAGAAAGGCTTTGCAAAGAAAATGGCTCTTGGACTTTGTCTTAAAGGAAAAAGAATTCCACGAGGCAGCACTGAGGGGAGAGTGCATTCCAGGCACTGGGCATGGCAGTGACAGAGAGATAGGAAGTATGGGAGTATGGAGATGGGAGTATTGTGTGTGAGAGCAGAGATAAGGCCAGTTTGGCTGTGGATGGGGAGTAGTTTCCAATGAGGCTGGCTCCATGCTGTGAAGGGCTTTAAAAACTATCAAAAAGTGTATATTTTATTTTTGAGGTCATGGGAAGGCAGTGGAATTTACTGAGTAGCAGAGTGACATGATCAGATTTGATCTTAAGGAAAATCTCTTAGTAGCAGTGTGGAGGATGGACCAGAGTGGGGAGAGTGGAGGAAGGGAGAGCAATATGGAGGCTATTGCAATATTCTAGGCAAACTGCAGAAAGGACCAGAATGAATATGGTGACTGTATGAGGAAAGTCAGGTTTGAGTGCCTACTGTGTGCCAGGCACTATACTAACCTCTGGGGATACAAAGGCCCTCAGAGAGCTCACTGTCTAATGGGGAAGACAACATGAAAACAATTATTAACCAAGATGCCATATACAAGATCAAGCGGAGATAATCAACAGAGAAAGAAGAGAGAATTGAATACAAGAGGAGTTCTGGAGGGGGAAATTGCAGGATTTGGCAGCACATTTGATTCTAGCTGATCTAATAGCTTCAGTAGCTTGTAAACTAGGCACTAGCATCAGAGAAATGATTTGTCCAGGGTCACAGAGCCAGTAATTAAGGCAGGAGTCAAACCCAGCTCTTTGTAACTTTGAGGGTTCTGCATCTGTATGTTTTCTGACAAGTTTAGTTGTCATTTAGAGAGATCAGAGGCCCATGTATATCAGTTCTTTCCTGTTTAAATGGTTGACTTGTATAAGCCAATTCACCACAGCCCATCTACATGAATCTTGGAGAGTCTGTGGCTGAAAGCTCAGCCTCTTTTCCCCCAGAGGAAATAGAGGAATTCATTCAGGATCCCACACAGCCTTTAGCAGCTCCCATGAGGACTAATGAGTCAATAACTTCCTGAGTAAGCATGATATCCTGAGAACAATGTAACCCAATCAGGAGATAGACCTTCTGCCCTCAGGGAGTTTATGTTCTAAGATGGAAACATGGACCCCGGTAGCCATTAAAGCACCACAGTGATAAGGATAAGTAATTAAACAGATATAAGTACACTGAGATATTATGGAGCTCGGTTAAAATAGGTGTCACCTAACACTTAATTTTTTAAAAAGTTATCCATTTTACTATTGGGAGGGATTGTCTGTGTGGGAGGCAGCCAAAAGGAAGAACTAGACTTACTGGGCAATTCCAGGTTTCTTCTCTGCCTGCAATATCTGCCTTGAGTTGGGATGGGAACTCATTTCTGGAACATTTCCCTTCCCTTTCCTCTGTCCACCTAGAGTATCATACCCTTACCTGTGGGTACTCTGCCCAAAGAAAAGTAAATGTTGATTGCTGAAACCTTGCAATAACAGTTCTGTTATTTTTTTTCCTCTTCTTCTCAGTTCCTATTGCAGCTGTTTATATTCTGTTTATTTGTGGTAAGATAAGAATGAGCCACCTCCAAGAATCTTTTTTTTTTGTTTTGTTTTCTTCTTTGTTTTGGTGAGGCAGTTGGCATTAAGTGACGTGTCCAGGGTCACACAATTAGTGAGTGTTAAGTGTCTAGGTCAAACTTGAATTCAGGTACTCTGACTTTAGGGCTGGTGTTCTATACATTCTGCCATTTAGGTATCCCAGTCTTTTTCTTTTTTAATGGAATAATGACATCATTGCTCAACCAGTTCACAAAGTACAATGAATTCTTCCTAAATTCATGGTGTAATTAGGTGAGATCTAAGCCATTTCACAACAAAATTTGAGAGTCTTAGGGAAAGAGTTCAAGTAGAGTTTTGAACTGTTAAATTAAGAGCCTCAGGAGATTAGAACATGACAACATTGTGCACAGTCCATCCCACTGAAGCTGAGTCTTTTCTACCTTTGTTTTTCTCAGATACTGGGATCCTGGTCCGGGAGCTGATCCAGTAGAAGACTTCCGTTACATTTGGGGCGGGTTTGCCTATCTACAGGACATGATTGAACAAGGGATTATAAGGAGCCAGACCCAAGCAGAAGTGTCCATTGGAGTCTATCTGCAGCAAATGCCATACCCCTGCTTTGTAGATGATGTGTGAGTCAGAGCCTTCCTTGATCTTCTTCCATGATAAGCTAGTTGGGGCATCTGGAGGTACCTCTGGTGTCAGGAAGGCTCAGACCCTTTCAGTCTTTGATCTCAATCAGGGACCAGAAAGAGAATTCCTGGGGGGAGAGGAGATAGAGAGGAGAGAGACGGCCAGGTGGCTAAGCTGGGGAAAATGAGTGATATTCCATGGAACCATTGTTTCCCTGCTCTGATGGGAAGAACATCAAAGAAAGTAAGATGAAGAAAGTAAAAGCATTTTTGTCCATTTGATAGAGAATTATGGAATCAGAGAATTTTAAAACTGGAACAGGTCTTAGAAAGGAAGGTGAAAGAAGGAAAAACTAAAACAGCAGAAGTTAGATTCACAAAATATATATGTAGAAAGTCATAAAGGTGACCTTGGGGAGAAGAGCCAAGGTACATGAATTTCAGACTCTCTAGTGAATTTTTTTTTAAAGGACATGAACCCAGTCCCTTTCTCCATAAAATCAAGCCTCTGCATTGAAATTCAGTCTGGTTTCTAGGAGCTACTGAATAATGCAGTCCCTTCCCTAATTAGCATTTCCATGATGGCTATTTGATGAAAAGGTAAAGAATGGGAGAAAGGCAACAGACCACAGAGCCTGTTCTGAGTCAAGAAGACTGGGCTCAAGTTCATTCTCTGACATCTCCTGGCTCCATGGCCCTGGGCAACATAGTTTAGCTCTCTATGACCATGGTCATCAGTGTAAAACTCTCTGTGGTCCAGCAGATATCGGTCAGCTTGGCTTTGAGAGTTTCCTCACTGGCCATTTTCTACACAGGGAAAGCACAGATCTGTTCCAAGGATAAAAGGAAGACATGCCTTTAGTTTCTAGGGCATTCCTTCCCCTGCTAACACATGCTCACCATTAAAACCATATCCTAGATGGCCAGCAGCCACCTCAACAACTGGTCTTATGCTTTTGCTTGTGGGGATAAGAGTTCGTTCCTTCTAGCCATGGCAACCTCGTCCCCCAAAGGTGGATGGAGCAGCACCAGATGGAGATCCCTAACAAACAAGCTGAGATATCTGAAGGGCAGAGGAACACTGGTTGGAGAGTCAGGATTCCAACTCGTTTCTGCAGTGACTGCCTGTGTGACCCTGGGAAAGACACAATCTCATCTGTGAAACAGTGTTGGACTAAAGGTCCCCTCCAGCTCTAGCCCTGCAATGCTATGAAAGTTTCCTGAGATGTGCCCATGTGCTTGTTACAATACTGTGAGGGAACCCAACCTAGGCTGGCATGTGGCTTCCATCTCTTTCATAGACCAGTAATTCTTCTCACAAAGGAAGGACTTCACCCCCCAACACCAGCTACTTCTGGTCACATCTTCTGCCCTTCCTGATAGGGAGGAGTGGGAAGGGGTTCAGGAAGGGACAGCCAACTAGACATTTCTGAACCATGTGGGAGGGAGAGAAGATAGGGAGGTGGAGGCAGTGTGGAAGAGGTAAGAAGAGGATCCCAATCATTAAATAATCATTGTGAGGGATGCCTTGTGTCAGATCCTTGTGGTACAGGCTTTGTGAGCTTTCTGGAAGACCAGCCCGTTTCCCCAGGCAATCCACAGAATTTATTAGATGCTTACCATGTGCTGGACCACTGCATCAGGGCCATCTTCAGTCATTTTGATCTATCCCTTGCCACTGGATCCAGACGGTTTTAGAGGAGAAAATGAGACAGGTTACTTTGCACATCCCTCTCTCACTTAAATCCAATTCATTTGCAAATTATCACATCACCTTCCTGGTGTTTTGGTCTTCTTAAATAATGAAAGACAAACAACAACTTTTGAGAGTAGGAGCAGGAGCTGCCCCATTGGGGATCCAACTGGAACTGTCCAGTTGGATAGCACAGCTCCTTTTCTTTTCTTCTTTCCCTTCCCTTTCCTCTGTCCATGTAGAATATCATACTTTTACCTGTGGGTACTCTGCCCAAAGAAAGGTAAATGTTGATTGCTGAATCCTTGCAAGATATCTTGGGGTTTATGGGCTAGGATCATGCCTGAAACCAGGGGCGGGCAACCTTTTTTCTGCCAAGAACCATTTGGATATTTACAATATCATTTGTGGGCCTTTCACAATTATCAACTTATAGAACTCAAGCAGGGGAAGATTGTTGTACCTAACTTTCAGCTCATCATTGCCTGTGGTTACCTTAGCAAATGATTTCTGCCCCTGGAAAGTGGGGAAAAGGATGTTCCCCACCCTGCTTTAAACCTAAATCACTATGGCTCTCATTGATTGTCCACCAGTAAATGCTAGACCAAACCCCACTTGGTCATTGTTTGGGTCCTACCTAGCTCAGAAGGAATATAAATGCCAGAAACCCTGAGGGTCTTCTGCTCCTAGACTGATTTTTTTTTTAAGCTAGGCAAAAGGCCATTTTTTTTTTTTTTGCCTCATTTCTTACTTTTCCTTAATTATTGATTGGTTGTTGTCTCAGTCAAATTGAGATCTAAAAACCTTAACTTTAAAAGGCCAACGTTTCCCACTGGTTCTAACGCCATGTTCAGTCATTCTGATCTACATATGGCCACTGGACCCAGATGGCTCTGGAGGAGAAAGTGAGGCTGATAACTTTGTACAGCCCTTCCTCACTTTAATCCAATTCATATGCATGTCATGATATCCTTCCTGATGTCATGTTCTTCTTGGAGAATGAAGGAAACACAGTAACTAAATGCTGGCACTAGGGTGAAAAAGCTTTCCCATGTGGATGTAGTATCCTTCCTGATGCAATATACAACTGTTTTTAAGGTTTAATGATAACAATTGAGGATTCTACTAACAAATTGAAAACACATGTTTTTATACATGGGAAAACCCACATTGTATTTTGACTGGAACACTAAATACTACATCCATTCTGGACAACAAATATAACCTTATTCACTGAGAATGTCTAGAAAATATAAGTAGAAGGAACCCTGAATTCAGCATCAGTTACTGTCTTAAGGAAGTCTGTTCTAATTAGGCATTTAATATCCATTACCCCAAAGAAGTAATATTTCATCATCACAGAATTCATGAGTATATCAAGTGTAGGGATGTTCAGGGAAAAGTACTTCTGGAGTGAGGGCTGTTAAGCCCTTTTCAGGGCTGATTGCTGCCTTTGGCTTACATCTGATTCACCCAGTTCTCACTTGGGGCTCCAAGTGGTATATACACAGTAGCCACCCCCTATTAAACAGTTTCAGCATATAGGCTAAACCAGATTGATGATGACTAAGGAGTCTCAAACCCATCAGTGCCTACCCCAAGGATGTGAAAACTTCCTCCAGTGGAATGGGTGGATGGGAATGATTTATGGTAGAAGTCATGAAGGTGGCTGAAGCAGGTACTGTGGAGCACTTAGAGTTTGGTCAGACATCAAAGATGCATGGTCATCCACAACATCCTGAGTCATCACCAGCCATATTGACTTTTGCTTTGCTACTGGACTTTTATTACTGTGGAAGAGAGAATAAGACCAATGACTTAACCCAGTGCTGCCTTACTTAAGTTCAACTTATATGTGAGTCAGAAGACATCACCCATACCATTTTTACCATTTTTGCCTCTCTCAAACTGTGGTAACAGTAAGTGAAGCAGCATTTCACTGGGAGCTGTAGTCACAGCCCAGAACACAGATAGCCCAAAACATTTTTTGAAAGTGATTCTACTCAGCATTGGTGCATGGAATGTGCACACTTATGGATAACATGAAATCTAGCAGACCTGAAAGATAAACAGCTCTTGTTAGAAGAGAACCTAACAAATACTGCATCTAAATAGCAGAACCTAAGTAAAAACAAGGTTGGCAAATGAAAGCCAGCCTACCAAAATGGATCTAGACATTTTTCTCTGAGAGTGTCTAGAAGTTAGCAAAGATTTCACAATCAAAACTAATCTAATCATCAAGCTACTAAAAAGAGCAAACAGACTCATGTTAATATGATTGTCACTTGCAGGAAAACACCACACCACCATCATTAGAACATGTATTCCCAACATGATGAATCCTGATAAGGTCAAAGACCCTCTTCATCAATGTGCCAAAAGCGGACAAGCTTATAATTCTAGGTGACTTTAATACCAGATTAGGCACAGATTATCAGACATACAGAGGGTACTTGGGAGAAATGGAATTTAAAACAGTAATAACAATGGTCACTTGCTCCTGAAGACTTGTGTATCTCGTTACCTTTTCATCATCAACACTGTCTCCTATTTATCTAAATGCAACAAAAATTCATGTATGCACTCCCACAGCAAAAGCTGGCATTTGATAGATTATGCCATTATAAGAAGAGGCAGAATTTGAGAGTAATGAAGGCAGTATGTGGCTCAGATGCTAGACTGATCAACTTATTCTAAGCTAAACATTTGCATTCAACCAAAGCTGTGGTCCCCAAACAACTACAAGAAGACTTAATGTCAACAGATTATAGCACTTCTCTGAGTGTGAACAGTTCATTGCTAACTTGTAGGGAAAGCTGAAGCAAAACAAAATTGGCAAAAGTGGAGCAAAAAAAAAAAAAAAGGAGTGGGTGGCTTTCAGAGATTTTGTGTACAGTATCAGATTTACTCATCTGGACCAGAACACTAGCAAACATAAAGATTGGTTTGACAAAAATGATGAGGAAATTCTGAAGCTGCTAAGTGAAAAATGAGAAATCCATAGGGTTTATCAGCAGGTTGGTTCATTTATCTCTAAGAAAGTAGTGCTTCATCAAAAGTAGAGTGTAAGTGAAGCTTAGAGTTATGCAGAATTCCTGGCTCATTAAGAAGATGGATGAAATTCAGTTTTATGCTGACACTTTTATGATGTCCTAAAGTCTACTCATGGGCAAAAACATATGGTGCATCTCTACTCAGGGATGAGGGAGCCACATTGGTTAGTGATAAGAACATGATCCTGGAAAGATGGACTGAACATTGCTATACAGACCATCATCAACTAATTATTACTTCAGGATGGTTCAGTTGATGTTTAGAATTTTATGTTACTAAGAAATGGCTCTATTCAGAAGAATGGATTTCAAAATAAAAACAATGTAAAAATATGAATTTTAAAATGAAATAAACTTTAGGTTCTCAAGGAAATTTTTGCAAAGGTATCCTTCTCTTAGTGACTGACTCCAAAAGTAGTCTTAGTTTATACAAAATATTGTCCTTTTCTGGATCTCTCATACAACCTAGAGACTGCGTCAAAAGCTCTTCTCTTCCAATTTCACCAGACCCTGGTTCCATATTAGACTTAGTTATCTTTCTTTTAATCTATTTTCCCCCTGTAGAGGATATTAAAACTTACTAAAAGGATCACAGTGTCATCAACTTTATGGACAAAATGAAATCTAATAGACCTGAAAGAACAGCTCTTGTTGCAAGAAAATTCAGCAGGTACTACATCTAACTGGAAGGGATTTTTCGGTGATCCAAAGCTCATCTATTTAATTTCTCTTATTTTATTTTTAATTTATTTTTTATTTTTTTGCTTTTTGCTGAGGCAGTTGAGGTTAAGTGACTTGCCCAGGGTCACAAAGATAGGGAATGTTAAGTGTCTGAGATCAAATTTGAACTCAGGTCCTCCTGACTTCAGGGCTGGTGCTCTATCCATTGCACCACCTAGCTGTCCCAATTTCTCTTATTTTAAAGAGCAGGAGGTAAGGCCCAGAGAAGTTGAGTGTCCTACCTGCACTAGCAGTCAATAACAGGTCCCAGATACAAACTCTGGTTTTACTACTAAATAATGTTCTGGTCTCAGTTTTGTTGGTGATGTCTGTCAACTGTATCATTAGGTTAAAAATTGGGACTCCAAAGGTCCCTTAGTCAAATTCCCTCATTTTACAATAAAATAAACTGAGACCTAATGGTTAAAGGTCTTGTCCAAGGTGCTAAGCAGCAGAATTTACTCAGGATTTAAATTTGAGACTCCTGGCACTCCATGCAGTATTCTTTCCAATATGGTTCATTGGATCTCCTAGATTACATTTTGTGTACCCAATATCAGTATTAAACTAAATGATGGAACAAACAAGCATTTTTACCATGAGACCTAATGTCTCTTGACATTTCTAGCCTTTAGTTTCCTTATTTGTAAAATTAGAGCTGGATAAGATCATGTCTGGGGTTTCTTCTGGCTCTAGATATACCCTGTCATTCTTTCCAAGTATTTTGATAGCTGTAGACTGTCTCTTTATTTGTTCCTATTTTCCTTTTAGGCTCCATATTTTCCTTATCTTCACCTATTTCATCTACTCCTAAGTATCCTAATTGGTACCTAATGTTTTTTTCTTTTTCTTTTCTTTTTTTTTTTTTTTTGGCCTTGTCCTCTAAGTCCTTGACCAATGAGTATTGCAAATTTCTGTATTTTACAACCTCAGAGACTTACTTGGAAGTTAAGTGACTTAACAAAGCTCATAAATGTTAAAAGTAAGACTTGAACTCACCTCTTCCCAATACTAAGGTCAGTCATTACAATATACCATTCTCTTTTAATAAGTATTTTATCTCACAATACATTTTGTCTTCAAAGGTCCAATAAAAGTGGGTAGATGATATGATATTTTTAATGTCTTTTTTGCCATTCTTGCTTTTGTTACATTGGGTAGATAGTATCAATGATTTTCATAATAAGTATTCTACTTATTCTGATTTGAATGATAAATGGAGATGTTAATATGCTCATGTACTTTACTAAAATACCTTGATCCCAGATTAAGTTAAATTATCTTTGAACTTGTTCTGAACTTAATTTGTCATAGAGCCCAATTACTGTAAGAATTTCAAGCCTTCAATCCCCAACTAGAATAATGATTAAAGAATCTGAGTTAACAAGGACCCCAAAGGACATCTAGTCCAACCTCTACCTGAAAAAGAATCCCATCTATGGACTTATTCACTTTAGAAGCATTTATTAAATATTTCCTATAGCTAATAAGGGGATATCCAACTTTTATCTGAATACCTCAAGGGAAGGAGAGAATCCACTTCCTTTTGATGCAGCTTATTCCATTTTTGGATGGGAATAATTATTGGTTAGTTTTCCCGACTTTAACCCTAATTTTTTCTCTTCGCAGCATCTATCCCATTGTTCCCAGTTCTGCCTTCCAAGGCCAAACATAATAAAAGGGGATAGATACCAGGATGGTGAAGGCCCTGAGGCCATGGCATTGGAGGATCAGTTGTTGAAATTGGACATTTTAGGCCTAGAGAAGAGAAAATTCAGATGAGACATGGGAACAGTCTTGAAATATCTGGAGGCTTGCCATGCAAAAGAAGGACTTGTCTTTTTCTATTTGGCCCTAGAAGGCAAAAGCAGGAGCAATGTATAGAAGTGACAAAGACAACAATCTAATAAGGCTTGATTTGAGGTCAAATGTCCTAACAGCTGCTGAGCTTCCTTCCAGCTCTTCAATCTTTTGATTCTGTGAAGCTGAATGACTCTTGATAGCAGTTATCATGTAGTCCTCTCTCCTGCAAACCAAACCAGTAATAGTCATAAAGTTCTCTGAGGGAGAGAACTCATTCAACATCCTGGTGCTCTCTTTTCTCCTTCCTTAATTTAGATTGCATGCTGTTGATTGGTGAGACAAACGTTCATTGATTAACTCATTTAATTTGTCATTCAGACATTTAAGGAACTAAAGATCAGCAGTTTTTCCTATTCCTTACTTGAATAGGTAGCGATGGGATGAAGGAGTATTTATTGTAGCAGATTTATGAATGGACTTTTTCCTCAGCTTTGGCAAACAGTTCTATGTCTGCCCTCACAGTCAGGCAGTGAAGTCTGTCCAGG
>JAJPUD010019832.1:2094-25808 GCA_023553655.1 Myrmecobius fasciatus
GGAAATACAGAATTAGTTATTCTAACTGTGAATGTGAATGGGATTAACTGTCCCATAAAGCGGAAGTGGATATCAGACTGGATTAAAAACCAGAATCCAACAATATGTTGTCTACAAGAAACACATCTAAAGCATAGTAATACATACAGTGTGAAGGTAAAAGGCTGGAGCAGAACCTATTATGCTTCAAGTGAACAAAAAAAAGCAGGGGTAGCAATCCTGATATCAGATCAAGTAAAAGCAAAGACAGTTCTAATCAAAAGAGATAAGGAAGGAAACTACATTTTATTAAAGGATACCATAAATAATGTAGCAATATTAATACTAAATATACATGCATTAAGTGGTATAGCATCCATATTCCTAGGGGAGAAATTAAGAGAGATGCAAGAAGAAATAGATAGCCAAACTATACTAGTGGGGGAATCCCAACCTTGCTCTCTCAGAATTAGATAAATCAAACCACAAAATAAATAAGAAAGAAACTTGGGAGGTAAACCATTTGTTAGAAAAGTTTGGTATGATACATCTTTGGAGAAAATTGAATGGAGACAGTAGGGAGTTTACTTTTTTCTCAGGGGTTCATGGAACTTATACAAAAATTGACGATGTATTAGCGCATAAAAACCTTAAAATCAAATGCAGAAAGGCAGAAATAGTAAATGCATCTTTTTCATATCATGATGCAATAAAAATCACATGCAATATAAGGCCAGGAGAAAATAGACCAAAAGTTAATTGGAAATTAAATAATCTAATCCTGAAGAATGAATGGGTGAAAGAACAAATCATAGACACAATCAATAATTTCATCCAGGAGAATGACAATAAGGAGACAACATACCAAAATTTGTGGGATACGGCCAAAGCGGTTATAAGGGGCACTTTTATACCTCTAGATGCTTACTTGCATAAAATAGAGAAAGAAAAGATCAATGAATTTGGCTTATTATTACAAAAAAAAACTAGAAAAAAAACAAATTAAAAACTCTCAATTAAATATCAAATTGGACATTCTAAAAATAAAAGGGGGAAATTAATACAATTGAAAATAAGAAAACTATTGAATTAATAAATAAAACTAAGAATTGGTTTTATGAAAAAACCGACAAAATAGATAAGCCTTTAGTTAATTTAATAAGAAAAAGGAAAGAGGAAAATCAAATTGTTAGTCTCAAAAATGATAAGGGAGAACCTTCCTTCAATGAAGAGAAAATTTGAGTAATAATTAGGCGTGACTTTGCCCAACTTTATGCCAGTTAAGTTTGATAATCTAAATGAAATGAAGGAATACAAAAATATAGATTGCCTAGGTTAACAGAAGAGGAAATAAATTATTCAAATAGCCCCATATTAGAAAAAGAAATAGAACAAGCTATTAACCAACTCCCTAAGAAAAAATCTCCAGGGCCAGATGGATTTACATGTGAATTCTACCAAACATTTAAAGAACAATTAATTCCAATACTATACAAACTATTTGAAAAAATAGGGACAGAAGGTATACTACCAAATTCCTTCTATGATACTGATATGGTGCTGATAGCTAAAACCAGGTAGGGAGAAAACAGAGAAAGAAAACTATAGACCAATTTCCCTAATGAATATTGATGCAAAAATTTTAAATAAGACATTAGCAATGAGATTATAGAAAGTCATCCCCAGGATAGTACACTATGACCAAGTAAAATTTATACCAGGAATGCAGGGCTGGTTCAATATTAGGAAAACTATCAGCATAATCAATTATATTAATAGCCAAATTAAGAAAAACCATATAATTATCTCAATAGATGCAGAAAAAGCATTTGATAAAATCCAATATGCATTCCAATTAAAAACCCTGGAGAGTATAGGAATAAATGGGCTTTTCCTTAAAATGATTAGTAGCATCTACTTAAAACTATCAGCAAGCATCATATGTAATGGAGTCAAACTAGAGCCATTCCCAATAAGATCAGGAGTGAAAGAAGGCTGCCCACTGTCACCATTGTTATTTAATATTGTCTTAGAAATGTTAGCTTTGGCAGTAAGAAAAAAAGAGATTAAAGGAATTAGGGTGGGTAATGAGGAAATCAAATTATCACTCTTTGCAGATGACATGATGGTATACTTAGAGAACCCTAGAAACTCCACTAAAAATTACTAGAAACAATTCACAACTTTAGCAAAGTTGCAGGATACAAAATAAATCCACATAAATCATCAGCATTTTTATGTATTACCAATAAAGTTCAGCAGTAAGATATACAAAAAGAAATTCCATTGAAAATAACTGTTGATAGTATAAAATATTTGGGAATGTATCTGCCAAGGGAAAGTCAGGAACTATATGATCTAAACTACAAAACACTTTCCACACAAATAAAATCAGACCTAGTCAATTGGAAAAACATAAAATGCTCATGGCTAGGCCGAGCAAATATAATAAAAATGACAATACTACCCAATCTAATTTACTTATTTAGTGCCATACCAATCAGACTCCCAGGAAATTATTTTACAGATCTAGAAAAAATAGTAGCAAAGTTCATTTAGAAGAACAAAAGGTCAAGAATTTCAAGGGAATTAATGAAAAAGAAAGGCAGATGATGGTGGCCTTGCTGTACCAGATCTAAAACTATATTATAAAGCAGCGGTCATCAAAACCATTTGGTACTGGCTGAGAAATAGAGCAGTTGATCAGTGGCATAGGATAGGATAGGATAACAGGACAATTTAGGCAATAACTTTAGCAATTTAGTGGTTGATAAACCCAAAGACCCCAGCTTTTGGGATAAGTACTCATTATTCAGCAAAAACTGCTGGGAAAATTGGAAAGGTGTGTGGAAGAAATTAGGGCTTGACCCATACCTAACACCACATACCAAGATAACATATAAATGGGTTCATGATCTACATACAAAGAGTGATATTGTAAGCAAATTAGAGGAACATAGGATAGTTTACCTCTCAGACCTGTGGAGATGGAATAAATTTATGTCCAAAGAAGATCTAGAACTCTTAATTGAACAGCAGATATATAATTTTGATTATATTAAGTTAAAACATTTCTGTACAAACAAAACTAATGCAGAAAAGATTAGGAGGGAAGCATAAAATTGGGAAATTATCTTTACATTTAAAGGTTCGGATAAAGGCTTCATTTCTAAAATATACAGAGAATTGTCTCATATTTATTAGAATTCAAGCTACTCTTCAATAGATAAATGGTCAAGGGATATGAACAAACAATTTTCAGATGATGAAATTAAAACCATTTCTAGTCATATGAAAAGGTGCTCCAAATCACTATTGATCAGAGAAATGCAAATTAAGACAACTCTGAGGTACTACTACACTACTGTCAGATTGGCTAAAATGACAGAAAAGATAATGATAAATGTTGGAGGGGATGTGGGAAAGCTGGGACACTAATACATTGTTGGTGGAACTGTGAACAGATCCAACCATTCTGGAGAGCAATTTGGAGCTATGCTCAAAAAGTTATCAAACTGTGCATACTCTTTGACCAGTAGTGTTTCTATTGGGCTTATATCCCAAAGAGATCTTAGAGGAGGGAAAGGAATCCACATGTGCAAGAATGTTTGTGGTAGCCCTTTTTGTAGTGGCTAGAAACTGGAAACTGAAGGGATGCCCATCAATTGGAGAGTGGCTGAATAAATTATGGTATATGAATGTTAGGGAATATTATTGTTCTGTAAGAAACGACCAGCAGGATGATTTCAGAGAGGCCTGGAGATACTTGCATGAATTGATGCTGAGCGAAACAAGCAGAACCAGGAGATCATTCTACATGGCAACAACAATACTATATGATGATCAATTCTGATGGACATGGCTCACTGCAACAATGAAATGCCTCAAACCAGTTCCAATTCTTCAGTGAAGAAAGCCATCTACACCCAGAGAGAGGGATATGAAATGTGGACCACAACATATCATTTTCATGCTCTCTATTGATGTTTGTTTGCATTGGGTTTCCTTTCTCAGATATTTTTGGTTCATGTACATACGATTGTTCTTGTACAACAAGATAAGTATGGAAATATGTATACATATATTTGACTCGTCAAGTATTTTAATATAATTACTATGTAGTGGACTTCCTGCCATCATGGGAGGGGAGGGGACTGGAGAGAACATTTGTATGGGAAAGATTTGTAAAGATCTACTGTCTGGTATCCCATACCCTGCTCTTTGTAAAGATGAGGAACTACCCATACATATGTTATGCAAATAAAAAGCTTTAATTAAAAAAAAGAGAGAGAAAAGTAACTCCTAAAAACCTCCTTTCTCCCTAGGTTTCTACTTATAGTCCAAGAAACATCATTCTCCTTTCTCTGTACTTTGAAACCTCACAAAATTCCCTGAGAAAATAGAGCAATTTGTATGTTTTTGCTTAATGCAAGGCATAGTATATGTTTTCTACATTTTCTATAATCTGTTCTGGTAATTGCAACTAACTTTTCCTTGTGACCTGATTAGCCAAAAGAAAAACCATTCAGGTGAGAGGGGAAAAGAACTTTACTTGTCAAAACTTTAAAAGATATCAAATTGCTTTCAGGGAGGAGTGAGAAGAAAGGAAGGATAGATTTTGCAACACAAAACATTTAAAAGAATGTGAATTTTTAAAAAAATTGAAATATACTCTGGGAAATTTTTATTATATTATTTAAACCTAGTCCTGATTGGCTGTTCAGAGATCAAATTTGTTCAATGCTTAACTCAGAAGTTTAGGATTCACTGACCAAAAGTCTTCCAAGAAAATCAAATCTAATTTATTTCAGGAAGGCTTCTTTTTTTGGTTTTGGTTAGGCTCCTAAAGTTATTTGACCACACACCTGCAACATCAGAGAAATTGGGAGAAGATAGAGGACGGTTTTTAACCTTTTCATGTGGAGAGTTTAGGCTAGTTAACCAAATGGAACTCATGTTAAAAAAAATCAGTGGGTCCCGAGTGACTGGGGCTTTTATATGGCAAAGTAAGCAAATAATATAGAAGCAAAAAGAAGGCAGTTAGGTCATCAGACCATTTTTCAAAAACTTTTATTTCTCACAGCCTAAAGTAGTAACTGGATGCACACAATCCCCAATCTGAATGGGCTTGGGATGTATACAATAGCGGCAGTAACAGGATTCATACCATGAATGGAATAGGCTTAAGACAACATTGCAGGGTCAGTATAATCAGAGAGCAATAACTGACCTTATCTGTAGAAGTACCTCACAGGTGTGATACTCAAATAAGTAGAAGAACAGAAATAGGCAAGGTCACTCTATGATCATGCTTGTCACTTTGATCTAGTGTTTGAGCCTAAATTCATCTTCTCATGAGAAACTTACAAGGTCCTCTTTGGTTCAGCACTCCTATCCCCAGTCCTACCCTCACCCCTCACCCATGGCTGGTGGGTAATATGGCCCAAAACCTTTGTAGGAAACCAGGCAGAGAAATTGCCCAAGAATGTTCAGATTTGAACTTATGTTTTTAAATTCTAAGTCTACAATACTTCCCATTCGTTCTTCCAATTGCCACAACCTCATTTCCCTTGATGAAATCTTAAAGCTTGATATGGGAACAAGCAGTAATTCAATAGTTTTTTATTTGCCCTTACAGTGTATTCTTTAACTTTCCTTGCCAGGACCACATGGCATGATCCATTAGAGTGTTAGCACCTTGAAAGCAGGGTATATATCCAATTGTTATTTGAGTGCTGGAATAATGATTTTGTGTTGCTTTGTGTCCCCAGGGATTTGCACAAAGTCTGGCATTGATTATAGTAAGCACTTAAGGTTGATTAACTTTGCTGATTAAGAACAACTTACTTGTGAAATCATCCTAAACCACTAAGAGAGACCTAGGCTTTTACTGGTAGGGCAAGAAAATGTGTGATTTAAAATTGAATTAGCCAGGTAGGGTAGTTCACACCTTGGAGATGCAAATTAGGAGAGGTGGGGAAGTGTCTGGGAAATATAAAAGTTGAGACCCAATTCAACCTTAGTGGCAGTTGTGTGCTTTCTTTGAATTAAAATGTTTCCACTAAATGTTTTCCAGGGGGACAGATACTTCCAAAGAGATGAAAGGTAAGTTTCTCAGCAAATTTCCTTTATTATCAGAGACCAAAGATGTAAAGTTGACTGGAAACCTTAAAGGTTACCTAGTTCAACCACCTCATTTTACAGGTGTACAAACTGAGGTTAAGAGAGTTAAATGATATGGCTAACCAGACAAGAAGTTCAACTAGGATTGGAGCCTCAGCACTTTGACTCCAAATGCTGGTTACTTCCTCTTTAATGTATCATTGTTTTATTATAAAAATTGAGAACATTTGAGAGAAAGTCTAAACCAATGAAAAGGGGTTTGATTGTTGTTATTTACTCATGTTGGACTCTTCGTGACTATTCCTGAGGGTTTTCTTAGTAGAGATACTAAAATAGTTTGCCATTTCTTCTCCATCTCATTTTAGAGATGAGGAAACTGAGGCAAACAAGATGAAGTGATTTGCCCAGGGTGGCAACTGATGTGGAAGCTAAAACTCTAATTAGTTCATCCAGCCCCTATTGTCAGAAGCCTAATCCACCCACCCTGTTTCCATTGTTACATAGAGATAGATGGACTTCTGAGACTGTCTTGATTAATATAGCTTGAGAGAGGTCTGGGATCTAGCCAGTCATGTAGACTCCACCTGGCTCCTCTGGAACATTCCCTGGCCTCTCCCTAGTTCCTCCCCAACCCTTCCCTTTTTCTTTCCCCTATTTCCCATACCCTGCTCTTACTCCTCCTCTTCCCTGAATCTTTAAAGGGTTCCAAAGTGCCAAGAATGCAATTTAATCATTTGATTCTGCTTTGCCTCTTGTCATGTCTGATTGAACCTGTGAGCTATTTCATTTGACACATCTCTTTCCTGTGATAAATATCTCACTTAGATGTTTCTGGTCTCTTGAATTACTTTCTCCTAGTCTAACAACCTAAAATTATGCTTTCCTATCTTATTATTTTTGAATGATCTAAAATTATACTCTCCCAATCCAATTCAACACAGATAGGGCAGATATGAACGCAGGAAGAGTGATTTTGTGCAGTACAGGGGTTCTTAAACTTTTTCCACTCATAACCCCTATTTCCTGAGAAATGTTTTAAATAGTCTCAGGTATTCAAACATTTGCTGATAATAAATCATACTTTTGCTACCCCCACCTTCAGTTACATGACCCCATATGGGAGTGCAACTCACAGTTTAAGAAGTTTTGCATTAGAGAAAAAAATGGTAAGATTGATTCATATAAATTTATGTTATTTTACCAGGTATGTCAGTGTTCTTGTTCATCTTGCTGTGGTAAAAAGATCTCCATACATTTACTGCATATTTTCATTGTGTTATACAATTATGTCCTCCAAGTATAGTGCAAATTTCATGGAATCCTCTGAATAAGAACATTACATAAATATATACCATTGTAACAGAGCTTTTATAAAAGTAGTTTAGGACACAAGGAAATGTTAAGTAATTTTTGAAGGTAGAAATTCAAAGTACAACCTTTACAAATCATCCCTTGAAAAAATTTTAATGAATATTGAGATCACAAGATGATAGATTAGAAGAGATATTTACTGGTATCAAGTGTATGTCAGACAGGTATAAGTTTTGGGAATACAGGTACCATAAAAGCAAAAGAAAATGCTTACCTTGTTTTCTAGAAGCTTAAATTCTAAAGGGAATGTTATTGTAATGGGAACTTGAATTGTACCCACACTTTGTCTTGATGCTCTCTACATTTGCTAGACCATTTGGTCATTGAATATTATTTTACTTATTATGTTATTTCAGCAAATGTGTTTGTTTTGAATTTTAAAAAAAATGGGGAGTGAGGAAAAAAACCTTATTCTGTCTCATTATCTTTTTCAGGCTGAATGATGATGAATTTGAAGAGATAGAAGAGATAAATACAACCTGTTATAACTGTTCCAGAGTGTCATCGAAGCATATCATCCTTGAATGTGGACACAGTATTTGCAAGATTTGTCTCCAGATAAAACATTTTCCATTTTCATGTTGCACTGCATGCTGGGCATTCTCCCACCTAAGAATTCAGCAAGCTGATATTGTCATGTACCCTGAAGGAGAAGGCACTTGTGAGATGCACAGGGAAGACCTAAAGTTTTTTTGTGATAACAACAAGACCCTACTCTGTGTGACCTGCTCTAGGTCAGAGGATCATGAGTCCCACATACATTGGCCTATTGAAGTGGCTGCTCTTCTTTGTAGGGTGAGTCAAACTGGAGTCATGGAAAATACCCAGGGTGCTTTGAAGTATTTCTTTGTTGTGACCCCTCCATGTCCATTTTGGTTATTTCTATATTAATCTATCCCATTGAGCTATTATCCCTCTGATGACTCAGCAATCTAACAAAGGAAGTCAAACAGTCACTTTTTCCTGCTGTGACTCTTCCTTATACATCAGACAGTATTGGTCTTTATGGCTCAGTCCTTCATATTGCATGCCCTCAGCCCAAGGTGGACACATGTAACAATATTTGTTGGTATTATTTTTACAGAAGTATATCTTGAAATATTGGAAGCTTTTGGATGAGTGTTTGCAAGACACTGAAGAACTAATTATGGAAGAGAAAGAGAATACCATCGCATGGGCTGTGATGAACACTGTAAGTATCTAGCTGTCTCTGTCAGTAATATTTTGCACATCTCTAATCTCTGACGAATTTCCTAACAATCCTGCTGAAGTTATTAGCCATATCTGGTAGACAAGACTACTGAGGCTCATAGATACTGTGTTCCTTTTCATAATTCATAGTACTAATGAATTTAGGAGTTTTGCCTCAAACCAATGTCTCCTGATATGAAATCTAATGCTGTGTGTTAAACTGTCTCCAGCTGAAGCTGCCTTCTCATTTTTATTCTCTGATACATGGTGCCCAGTCTCATGCCCTCCACCTAAAAGCAGGGAAATAGGATATTGGGGGAAGAATTTTCTAGAAAGTCAGTTGATAAACAAGCTTTGAGAAGGAAGGACCTTTGCTAACAAAATTCTGGGACCTGGTAGCAAATTGGCCTTGAAAAAGTAGTGAGGTAACAGTGAAGCAGATTATCCTTCTATCATCATCATTTATGATAGCAATGACATGGTGATTATAACACTTTCAGATTAGCATGGCCAACTCAGGTTATCATGATATCCAGTTCTGCTCCAAAGGGTAAATTTTTTATAATATTTTTGAGTTCCAGGCAGGAAACACTTACAAATATAAATGTATTAATGCATTTGATTCATTCAATAAGGAAGTCACAAATAACATTAAAAGGTCAACATTCTCCCTGAAGTTGGCTCTCTTGGATTTACTGAGACAAAGGAATTAAATGTCATGTTTTCTTCAGCATAGACTAGAGAATTCTGTCAATTCAACAATCCTTGGGTACCCATGCTGTTCAGAGAGCACTGTGCTGAATTCTGGAAGACATAAAAACAAGTAGGCTAGCAACATAATGATTAACCTTGGTACTTTACTTCTAATTCCTTGAATTGACATGAGTAACCACAAACTCAGCATGAGGGATACAAGTAAAATAGGATGAAAGTTGAATTGATTACTGGAGGGAAGGATGGCAAGAATATAACCATTACAGGATAAAATGATCAGTGATATAAAGACAGAAAAGTTGGCTAAATGCGGGGATGACATGAATACTAAAAAAAGCCTCTCTAAAGATAGGTTGGACAGAGGTTGTTGAAAGCTCCAAATTCTGGCAAAGTAATGTTAATGATACTTAAGAAAAATATGTTTTGAAGGCGGGACTGATTGGACAAAATCTAAACACACACTCGTCCATTCTAAAGTAAATATAAATATAAAGGAATTCACAATCAGGTTTAAATTCATGATTTTATACATAATTAAGGGATGGAAAAGCAGAGTAGTAAGCTCAGGAGAGAAAGAGATAAAAGAAGAAAGGCTTTCTGAGTTTGGAAACTTTTAGGGGGCTCCTTAAGTTAGCAATTGTCTCATAAGGATTATGACGGTAGATGTCAAACTTTAAATTCTTCTCAGTGGAAGATATTTCACCTTTTAGTATCAGAAGAAAGACAACGTACAACAGATTGCTTAACTCTCTGAAGGACTCCAAAAATTTAGACCTGGAAAAGTATATATAGATGCTATCTATAGATAGCATTTTTTTCTGATTTTAGCAGAGAAAAATGAAACAAGCTGGGTAAAACTGGAATCCTGGCTCTGACTCCTACTTAGTCCAGCACATTACAATACACCACACTGAACAGAGGCATAGAAAAATTTGATTAGGTCACAATGTCACTAGATGTAGATGTATATAGTTATACAATATATGTCACCTGACACCCTTTTTTTCAGGGATACAAAGTTACATACTGGAGTGTGTCTGAGAAAGAAAGTGTTGCAATTCAAGAACACCTACTGGATATGAAGGGTAAAAATGAGATAGCACATGAAGAACTCATTGTCGGGCAGATGGATAACACATTCAGGGAGCTCTATCAGACGCTGAAGGAGTTGGAGGCTGCATTGGAATGTGAAATAACGGAAGGAAAGAAGAAGTGGGAAGCTATGATGACCAGACAGAGCAGACTTCTAGAAGATATAATCATAAAGTGGAAAGACAAGCTCCAGAAGCCAAATATGGAACTACTCCAGGTGAGATTAATGCTGCTTCATCAGGGCCAGCTATATATGGTGACAGGAAATTGATGGAAACTTCTTCCATTCCTCTTTCCCACAGTTTCCCACAAAATAAAGAATAATTCCTAAAATAGGATGATCAATTTGCCTATAACATTGCAGAAACTAGGATACTATATCTGGTCCAAAAGAGTGAAACATATAATACTCTAAAGTATAAGGAAAATATGAAGGGAAGGGAAGAAATGAAATAAACTCACTGAGATTCAGTGAACAATCTGCCTGATGGGGCTGTCTGCCTATCTACTGCTATATATGCCTTGTGTTTTCTACAAAAATACAACAGAGAAGTCACTTCCTTCCAGTCTGGCCTTACACCAGCAGAGGAGAGATCTGTGTGCTGGTATGGGGAAAAGTGTTGTAGAGTCCATGCTCAGAAATCCTGTGTCTCCAGTTGGCTCTATCCCACAGGCAGGCAGCAGCAGCTAGAGTGAGAGACACTGAAAGTAGTCATGAAAGTTTTGCCTGCTCTTCTGGAGATGACTTCAGTAAAAGCCATTCATTTCTTTTCTTTTTTTTTTTTGATTAAAAGCTTTTTATTTACAGTACACATGAGTGATTTTTCTACATTGACCTTTGCAAAACTTTTTTTTTTGTTCCAAGCTTTTCCCCTCCTCCCCTCACCCCCCACCCCTAGATGACAGGTAATCTAATACATGCTAAATATGTTAATTATGTGACAAATCCAATATATGTATACATATCTATACAGTTATCTTACTGCACAGGAAACATCAGATCTATAAAGAGAGAGAGAAAAAAAAAACAACCTAAGAAGGAAAACAAAATGCAAGTAAATATTCACAGAAAGCGTTAAAATGCTGTGTTGTGGTCCACACTCAGTTCCTTCAGGCCTCTCTCTGGATGTATATGACCATCTTCATCGATGAACAATAGGAACACATCATTGTTGAAGAGAACCATGTCCATCAGAATTGATCACAATATAGTCTTGTTGCTGTGTATAATGTTCTCCTGGTTCTGCTGATTTCACTCAGCATCAGTTCATGCAAGTCCCTCCAGGCCTCTCTGAAATCGTCCTGCTGGTCGTTTCTTACATAGCAATAATATTCCATAACATTCATATACCATAATTTATTCAGTCACTCTCCAATTGATGGGCATCCATTCAGTTTCCAGTTTCTAGCCACTACAAAAAGGGCTGCCGCAAACATTCTTGCACATGTGGGTCCCTTTCCCTCCTCTAAGATCTCTTTGGGATATAGGCCCAGTAGAAACACTGCTGGGTCAAAGGGTATGCACAGTTTGATAACTTTTTGAGCGTAGCTCCAAATTGCTCTCCAGAATGGTTGGATCCGTTCACAGTTCCACCAACAATGTATCAGTGTCCCAGTTTCCCCACATCCCCTCCAACATTTGTCTTTATCTTTTTCTGTCATCTTAGCCAATCTGACAGGTGTGTAGTGGTATCTCAGAGAGCCATTCATTTCTTTTTTTTTTAAAGCTTTTTATTTGTATAACATATGTATGGGTAGTTCCCCAACCTTGATCTTTACAAAGCTTTCCAATACAAATTTTACCCCCAGTCCCCTCCCCTCCCCCAGATGGCAGGAAGTCCACTACATGTTAATAATGTTGAAATGCTTGAGAAGTTATGCAAGAAAAATCCTATCTACAAGAAAAAAAAAGAATCAGAGAAAGGCAACACAATGCAAGCAAATGTCAATAGAGATCATGAAAATGTTACGTTGTGGTCCATATTTCATGTCCCTCTTTCTGGGTGTATATGGTTTTCTTCAGTGAACAACTGGAACTGGTTTGAGACAATTCTTTATTGCAGAGAGCCATGTCCATCAGAATTGATCATCATGTAATACTGTTGTTGCTGTGCATGATGATCTCCTGGTTCTGCTCGTTTCACTCAGCATCAGTTCATGCAAGTCTCTCCAGGCCTCTCTGAAATCATCCTGCTGAGCCATTCATTTCTTTAAGGCTTTTAATGATTATCTGTTTTCCTTCCTTGATTTTTTTCTCATTGTTTTAGAATATACCTCATTGAGCCATATCCTACAATGGGATAAATGTATGGTCCTCTGGAGTTGGCCATCTTTGAGCTAGCACAACCCAGGGACTGCCCAAGCAACCTGTAATACAGGAAGAAAGTTTTTGCCTCCAATCCTACTTTTCCAAGTTGAGATTCAGTGAAATGTGAAAAATAAGAGAAAGGGCAATAAAGACACTACTGGGGCAGGGAGGGGTGGAATTCAGTGGGCTTTTAGAGGATAGTCATGGCTAAGCATTTAGTATATTGATTCATGAACTACACTGATCTTGTTCTATTTTCTCTCTCAGGATTTTGCCCATGGGATTTTTCATAGGGAGTATCAAAGGTATGTTTTTGTCTAGGAAATAGATAATTACAGAGTTTATACTATGAAAGCACATTTCATGGTGACTAAAGTCAATAACTGGTTTCTCTTTCTTGAAGGATTTACAACCAAGTGATTGTGGAACCTTTCGTACTAAGTTTTGATTTTTTTTACTGTACTGTGGCAACTCAATTTTTGCAACATTTCCAAAGTAAGTATCAGTCTTTTGATCTTGAATCTCAGAGTTTTCTTCATAGAATTTCTAGAAGGCTAGCAACTTCTCTGTTGGGAATGTGGTCTTGAATATCTTTGCTTAATGGGCTTTTAAGCCCTTGTGTCTTTACATAAAAAATGACTCCTAATATAGGATGATTAATTTGCCAATAGTATTCCAGAAACTAGAATACTATTACTGGTCCAGAAGAGTGAAACACATAGTATACTAAAGTATAAGAAAAAAAATGAAGGGAAGGGATGAAGTGAAATAAACTCACTGAGATTCAGTGCGCAATGTGCCTGATGGTGCAGCCTGCCTATCTTTATTAAATTAACCAGGCTTCTAACTGGCCACTCATGAGCTTCCCTGGGCTGAAGTTTTGCTCTGGCATAATAAGCAGGACCTTTAGGGGCAAAAAAGTTCTGTTTGTGGTGAATTAAGGAATTAGGTGATCTGAGCATGATGGTTGGCATGGTTGCTTAAAAAGGACTTTTTCTTCACTCATAAAGGAGGAAAAACATTTGAATATGATACCCAAAGAAGGGATTTCATAGCTGTGTGTGAAGAAGTTTTGACTAAAAAAAATTCAGTCATTGTATTCATTTTCCATTATGGAAAATAAGAGGCAACTGAGAATATAGCAGTCCCTGCAGAAAGAAAGGTGGCCTCAGAGTGCAAATCATAATGGAATTTTCTGGGTCTTCTAGAAACTTCTAAAACCTGATGTATAACCTTAGAAAATTCTTATTTGGAGCAAAGTCCCTTCATCTCCGCTCAGGAAAGGGAGAGGGTTTTGAAAAGATGTTCTAAGTGACTTCTAAAAATGCCCTCAACATTTTAAAACTTATATTATTGGAAGGTAAATCAAAATCAAGAAGCCTGTGTTTGGTACAGTTATATGAAATGGCTCCTCTCTTATCGGGGCTATTGCCTTCATATAGCAAGTGAGATAAGGCTTTTTTGGTACTCACAGGCTGACAGGATAAGAAATGAGATTTTTCAGAAAGATTTGTTAAGAAAAAAGTCTTCTGCAGTTTGGGGAGCAATCAACTTCACCATAAGAAGTCAATTGTTCAAATGAACAAATGGGCAAATGTAGACAAAATTTTCTCCCTATCTTTCTGTGTGATTAACCCAAGGAATTTGGAAGAGTAAAAGTGAGGAATCTTTCCTATCCAACTTACTCTGAGATATTTAGAAAAGTTTCTAATTTTATTGTTCTCTGAATTAAATTCCTAATAAAATAAATGGAAATGCTGAAAAGTCTCAGTAAATATCACTCCCTTTCCTAACTACAGCAAAATATTTAAAATCTCTTACTAACTTTGATCATCTCAGATTTCCTAAGGAACTTGGAGAGAAGAGTCAATGACTCAGTTAAGGTCTTCATAATGTTCTCAGGACCATAATATTCTATTTTTTTCTCTCTCCATAGAATTAAAGTCAACAGAGAGCTATCATGTCTACACCTTGTCTGAAGATAAAAAGAGATTCATCATGGTTCCAGCTGGCTCCTCTGGACAGAGATATCCCACTTACATAACTGGGTGTGATGAACTTGTGACCATGATAGAATCTTGGAAGAGGAATGATATTGTTGGGAAAACTTAATAACAATGTGTGGTCCTAACCCTGGATGGCTGAGAAATCAGACTTTTTGCTGAGAGGCCAAATTTACTCAATACTTAAATCAGGACTTACATTACCTTGACCATGAACTTCTTTAGATCTGAAGACTGATACAAGATGTTAATTTCATTGTAAGTCAACCATTGTTGTAATTATCAGCTATGTAACCTGATGGGTAGAATACTGGGCATGGAGTTAGGAAGCCGGTGTTCAAATGCAGCCTCAGACCCTCATTAATTATATAACGCTGCTCAGGTCAATTAAGCTGTTTTCCTGTTTTCTTAACTGCAAAATGGAGGCAAGAAGAGGTTATTGTGTGGATTAAATGAAATATTTGCCAGAATTCTAGCACAATGGAGATGTAGTTGACATTGACTACATGTGGACTGCTTTATGGTACAATGCAAGATTTGGAAACTGGAGGGCCTGAGTTTGAATCCTATTTCAGATTTTAATTAACTGTCCTGACTGGATAAGCCAGAAAGGTTAAATAAAATTATAATAGAATGCAGAATAAGAGAAAACAATTCATGCCAACCCATAATGTTGCAAAGCAGATAAAAGAAAAAGTTAAGAATTGTTGATAAACTGCAAGATATTTTATACAAGAGACATGGATTTTTTTCAAAAATATTTTCAGGATAAAAAGATTTGTGTCAATATAATGTCAATTGTGGAATAATGTTTGGTAAAGACAAGAAGACAGAAATGTTTGACCAAAGTAAAAATTGGGATAATTTCATAGAAATTGGGGAATTCTTGCAAGCTACCTACATGAATATATTATATGTATGCATTCTGACTACTGTATGTGACAATCAATAAACTTCTTATAAACCTGATGATTTCTGGTAAATGTTTATTGTTAACTAAAAGTTATTGCGATAACATGAAAGACATACTAACTCTACCTATGCTGTGATTAATGAGACTTGCTATTTGAGGCAAAAATTTGTGACTGATTTGATATTTTCACTTTTGATTTCATGTATATTACCTCAATTATTGACAATAACCCACCATTGGAGGGAAATGCTCTGAGCTACTCAAAGAAATTATGAACTGAAAACTGCTATAGGTCAGTAATTGCCTGTACCTGGGTATCTTGAGAGCCTTACAAGGTATGGAAAGATACTATTGCCTCAGTTTCCAAATTGTGTTATGACCTTTTTCAAACAGGAATATTTTTCTTCTGATTATTCCTGAGCTTGGTTAAAATACCCTATGAATAAGGTGGAATAGTTCTATATGACTATTACAAAAAGCTAACTATTTCCAATTTTAAATTGAAATTTTTAATTTTTTTTTCCTAATCAAAGGTCTGTTTAAATTAAACAGACCTAAGGTTAACCTATGTTATGTCATCCCGTGGCCTGGGGTAATTGTTTTGCTAGAACTATGTCCCTCCTTTTCATAGCAAATTTCTTTAACTGGAAGGCAAAACTCATTTTTAGAATGATTCTTGTTGCAGTGCTCCAGTGCTGTTGTATTGCTATACTGGGATGGCAATATAAGGCCCTTCATTCCCATTGATGTTTCTCCTATAATTCTTGATAATAAGATTAAGTACATAAGATCTAAACTAGTTTTCATTACATGAACTAATTCCTGGAAGGCCAATCTGATTAGATTCTATCAAGTTTTGCTGAATTACACTATCTTATTACTAATAGGTTTCATTTAGGAAATCTTACAAATGACCTTGTATATGGATGTTCATCAAAAGGCAGTAGAGGAATATCCTCATTAGACTTAGGAGTATCAGGGGAGCAGTTACTAGGTCAAAGATTTGCATAGATGCTTGAGAGACACACAAGAGACATTTGCCAGACCCCACTAGCCCAATTATTCCTAACGGTCAGAAGGGAGTGGTGTTTGCTATCAAGGCAGAACAATTAAGGGAAACAGAGAGCAATTGAGGGTAACTGAGACATGGGAACTGTGGCACAACAGAATGTGATTGAACAACACATTTCTTCAGAAAGGATAGTAGCTTATAGTATTTTGATAGGGATTGAGGTAGATGTATTTGGGATAAAAGAAGGTAAAGGTTGAAGTATAGTTATTTTAACTGCCTCATCAGCCAAGGCATTTCCCTGGAAGAGTACCTGAAGAATGAAGCAGGCAGTACCTGAAAGAATTTCCAGAAGAATCTTGGGAAACTGATGTACTCTGTGAAACAGAGCAGAGTAAGGGAAATGGTGTGAGCATTAAGCAAACGGTTTAAATCTTCTATGGGTCATTAGTGGAACAGAAATAGGATTCAGAAGGTTGGGAAAAGAAACTGTTCAAAAA
The DNA here is from genome assembly GCA_023553655.1 of Myrmecobius fasciatus. Taxonomy (NCBI): domain Eukaryota; kingdom Metazoa; phylum Chordata; class Mammalia; order Dasyuromorphia; family Myrmecobiidae; genus Myrmecobius; species Myrmecobius fasciatus. The sequence continues at coordinate 19,298 of JAJPUD010019832.1, forward strand.
AACAAAATCATAAAAGTCACCTAAAAATTCTATTCTGAAGCCCCAAAGGAACCAGATACAGGGTTAGTGGAAGCTTTTTTGGGAGGAGAATTTTCTGTATCTAAATTGCCTGTATATTTAGAGAGGTTTATGTGGGACTCTTACCTAAATTAAAATCAGAGACACTGAAGGTAAAAAAGCAAAAAAGGATTTATTACAATCTTGTGAGAAAGCATCTCCTAACAGAGAGAAGTGCAAAACAGAAACTGCAAAAGACAATTATATAGACCCTAGCAGAAGCCTTGACACCCTTCTGACCTTTTCTCCCTTTGATTAAGGGAATCCAGACTTCTATCCTAAAGTAGAATTCTACCCCAGAGACAAAGAATTTTAGTCAATAACAGACTCTTTACCATATTAGGTACTTAAATGCTAATGAAAATGGGGTGGGGGGGATCACAGGAGGGGAGTGTAAGTTTATTGAAGATAATCAAATAACTGCAGCTTTTGGGTATAGCACAACTTGTTACTACAAATTCTGAGGTCACAATTAGGGGATAAGTCAAGGCCATATTCTTATGAGAGACCTTATGAGAGGTCTTCACTCAGTTCTTTCCATTCATGCCCTCCTCTTATTTATTAATCTTTGAAGTGGTGGGAAAACTCACATCATTCTTGATACGTTTCTTCAGCCATCTTATGCTCAGTCTCCAATCTCTCTGGGCTTATTCAGCTAACAAATTGAGTGCCTTGATTATTTGGACCAAAGCCTGGTCCTATTAGCCTATTCAATACATAAATTGGGGATTTGTATGTCCAATTTGTATTTTGGGACCATTTATCACTCTAGCCACTTGCCTGCCCAGTAATTGGAATAGGTAATGCTTCACCAATAAAGATGCTTATCACAAAAGTCAGCAACCACTGAAATACTAAAAGGAACAGACAGATATATGCAACTAGCAACATATAGATTACTAGACCAAATACTCACCTACTTATTTAGGATATTGTGATCAAACATTTTTAAATAGAAAACTACAAGGTCTTACCTATTTGGATTCTGCTCATGGCTTCTACTGACCACTTGCTCTAGCGGTCAGAAATTTGCAATAAGAGGAAAAAAGCAGGAACATGATTGTAATGAAAAGCTGGTCTTTCAGGCTTCAGCCTGAGCGTGCATACATGACAGGATAAAACATCCTTAGCTCAGTTTGACTTTAGATAATTATAAGCAGTAATTATTCCACCTTATAGACAGACTCAGGAATATTCAAGTAGGTCCTTATTCAAAGACACATCACTGCAAAACTGAGTCAAAAGGATCCCATCTTAAGTGGAGGCCAAGTTTGTCCTCTCAACTCTTGCTCAGATACTAACCTCCACTTGTAACAATTCAGAATCACATTCCTCTGAATAGCTTTTTTAAAAGCTACTCATATTTCTTTAGATGATGGCCTACTGACTTGATAATCATTCAAACAATCTTACCTGAATTCAGAACTCCAAATAATATCAGCTAAAGTCCCAAGAGATTTTATCTCAAACAGAAAGTCTCATTAATTAAAGCTTCAAATAAATTTAACTCTCAAGGATCACATATCCTAGATAAGAATTGACTATAATCTTAGATTCATCTTAGAAAGTTCACAGTTTATCATCATATCTAAGCAGATGGTTTTAAATTCAACATTACACAAATCATTTTACTTTAGGATGCTCAGTAATGAATCTATAGCAAAACATTTCAGGTATTTACAATGTTGAAAGGGACAAAGATATAGAACACTGTTCTCAGAATCCTCCTAAATACTGGGAACAATTTTAAGATGACTCAATATAATCAATTAAAACCCACAGAATATAGAATGTAGAAATGGGCAGGACAGTCCTAATTTCATATTAAAGAACCCTATCAGAATTAACATTAATAATTTAATCACTCTAAAAAATGTTAATTCAGCTTGCTACCCTTGAGGAATCCTTATAAATTTTTCTAGAAATATAAATAACAGGTACAACACCAGTAGTTTTTTTTTAATTTTGCATATTTATTTATTTATTTTTAATTAAAGCTTTTTATTTGTATAACATAAGTATGGGTAGTTCCCCAGCATTGATCTTTACAAAGCTTTCCATTACAAATTTTACCCCCAGTCCCCTCCCTCCCCTAAATGGCAGGAAGTCCATGACATGTTAATAATGTTGAAATACTTGACAAGTTATGCAAGAAAAATCCTATCTACAAGAAAAAAAAGAAAATCAGAGAAAGGCAACACCATGCAAGCAAATATCAATAGAGATCATGAATATGTTATGTTGTGGTCCATATTTCATATCCCTCTCTCTGGGTGTATATGGTTTTCTTCAGTGAACAACTGGAACTGGTTTGAGACAATTCTTTGTTGCAGAAAGCCATGTCCATCAGAATTGATCATCATGTAATACTGTTGTTGCTGTGTATGATGATCTCCTGGTTCTGCTCGTTTCACTCAGCATCAGTTCATGCAAGTCTCTCCAGGCCTCTCTGAAATCGTCCTGCTGGTCATTTCTTACAGAGCAATAATATTCCATAACATTCATATACCATAATTTATTCAGCCACTCTCCAATTGATGGGCATCCCTTCAGTTTCCAGTTTGTAGCCATTACAAAAAGGGCTGCCACAAACATTCTTGCACATGTGGGTCCCTTTCCCTCCTCTAAGATCTCTTTGGGATATAGGCCCAGGAGAAACACTGCTGGGTCAAAGGGTATGCACAGTTTGACAACTTTCTGAGCATAGTTCCAAATTGCTCTCCAGAATGGCTGGATCCGTTCACAGTTCCACCAACAATGTATTAGTGTCCCAGTTTTCCCACATCCCCTCCAACATTCATCGTTATCTTTTCCTGTCATTTTAGCCAATCTGACAGGTGTGTAGTGGTACCTCAGGGTTGTCTTAATTTGCATTTCTCTGATCAATAGTGATTTGGAGCACCTTTTCATATGACTAGAGAAGGTTTTAATTTCATCCTCTGAAAATTGTCTGTTCGTATCCTTTGACCATTTATCGATTGGAGAATGGCTTGAATTCTTATAAATATGAGACAATTCTCTATATATTTTAGAGATGAGACCTTTATCAGAAGCCTTAAATGTAAAGATGATTTCCCAGTTTACTGCTACCCTTCTAATCTTGACTGCATTGGTTTTGTTTGTAAAAAACTTTTTACCTTAATAGAGTCAAAGTTATCTATCTGGTGTTCAATTAAGAGTTACAGTTCTTCTTTGGACATAAATTTATTCCATCTCCACAGGTCTGAGAGGTAAACTATATTACATTCCTCTAACTTGTTTACAAAATCACTCTTTTTTCCAGATCATGAACCCATTTAGATCTTATTTTGGTATGTGGTGTTAGGTATGGGTCAAGCCCTAATTTCTTCCACACTAGTTTCCAATTTTCCCAGCACTTTTTGCCGAATAGTGAGTACTTATCCCAAAAACTGGGGTCTTTGGGTTTATCAAACACTAAATTGTTAAGGTTATTGCCTACATTGTCCTGATAACCTATCCTGTACCACTGATCGACTGCTCTATTCCTTGGCCAGTACCAAACGGTTTTGAGGACCGCTGCTTTATAATATAGTTTTAGATCTGGTACAGCAAGGCCACCTTCATCTTCCTTTTTTTCATTAATCCCCTTGAAGTCCTTGACCTTTTGTTCTTCCAAATTAACTTTGCTACTATTTTTTCTAGATCTTTAAAATAATTTCTTGGGAGTTTGATTGGTATGGCACTAAATAAGTAGATTAGTTTGGGTAGTATTGTCATTTTTATTATATTTGCTCGGCCTACCCATGAGCACTTAATGTTTTTCCAATTGATTAGGTCTGATTTTATTTGTGTGGAAAGTATTTTGTAGTTTAGTTCGTATAGTTTCTGACTTTTCCTTGGCAGATAGATTCCCAAATATTTTATCCTATCATCTGTTATTTGAAATGGAATTTCTTTTTGTATTTCTTGCTGCTGAACTTTGTTGGTAATATATAAAAATGCTGATGATTTATGTGGATTAATTTTGAATCCTGCCACTTCGCTAAAGTTGTGAATTGTTTCTAGTAGTTTTTTAGTTGAGTCTTTAGGGTTCTCTAAGTATACCATCATGTCATCTGCAAAGAGTGATAATTTGGTTTCTTCATTACCTACTCTGATTCCTTTTATCTCTTTTTCTTCTCTTATTGCTAAAGCTAACATTTCTAATACAATATTAAATAGTAATGGTGACAGTGGGCAGCCTTGTTTCACTCCTGATCTTATTGGGAATGGTTTTAGTTTGTCTTCATTACATATGATGCTTGCTGATGGTTTTAAATAGATGCTACTGATCATTTTAAGGAAAAGCCCATTTATTCCTATACTCTCTAGTGTTTTTAATAGGAAAGGGTGTTGGATTTTATCAAAGGCTTTTTCTGCATCTATTGAAATAATCATATGGTTTTTGTTAGTTTGGTTATTAATATAATTAATTATGCTGATAGTTTTCCTAATATTGAACCAGCCCTGCATCCCTGGTATAAATTCTACTTGGTCATAGTGTACTATCCTGGGGATGACTTTCTGTAATCTCATTACTAATACCTTATTTAAAATTTTTGCATCAATATTCATTAGGGAAATTGGTCTATAATTTTCTTTCTCTGTTTTCAGCCTACCTGGTTTAGTTATCAGCACCATATCGGTCTCATAGAAGGAATTTGGCAGTATACCTTCTGTCCCTATTTTCTCAAATAGTTTGTATAGTATTGGAATTAATTGTTCTTTGAATGAATGTTTGGTAGAATTCACATGTAAATCCATCTGGCCCTGGAGATTTTTTCTTAGGGAGTTGGTTAATAGCTTATTCTATTTCTTTTTCTAATATGGGGCTATTTAAATAATTTATATCCTCTTCTGTTAACCTAGGCAGTCTATATTTTTGTAGATATTCCTCCATTTCATTTAGATTATCAAATTTACTGGCATAAAGTTGGGCAAAGTAACTCCTAATTATTGCTCTAATTTCCTCTTCATTGGAGGAAAGTTCTCCCTTATTCTTGAGACTAACAATTTGTTTTTCCTCTTTCCTTTTTCTTATCAAATTAACTAAAGGCTTATCTATTTTGTTGGTTTTTTCATAGAACCAACTCTTAGTTTTGTTTATTAATTCAATGGTTTTCTTATTTTCAATTTTATTAATTTCTCCTTTTATTTTTAGAATTTCCAATTTGGTATTTAATTGAGGGTTTTTAATTTGTTCTTTTTCTAGTTTTTTTTTTTAATAATAAGCCCAATTTGTTGATCTTTTCTTTCTCTATTTTATGCAAGTAAGCATCTAGAGATAAAAAATTGCCCCTTATAACCGCTTTGGCCGTATCCCACAAATTTTGGTATGTTGTCTCCTTATTGTCATTCTCCTGGATGAAATTATTGATTGTGTCTATGATTTGCTCTTTCACTCATTCATTCCTCAGGATTAGATTATTTAACTTCCAATTACCTTTTGGTTTATTTTCTCCTGGCCTTATATTGCATGTGATTTTTATTGCATCATGATCTGAAAAGGATGCATTTACTATTTCTGCCTTTCTGCATTTGATTTTGAGGTTTTTATGCCCTAACACATGGTCAATTTTTGTATAGGTTCCATGGACTGCTGAGAAAAAAGTAAACTCCCTACTGTCTCCGTTCAACTTTCTCCATAAATCTATCATACCTAACTTTTCTAACAATTGGTTTATCTCCCTAGTTTCTTTCTTGTTTATTTTGTGGTTTGATTTATCTAATTCTGAGAGACAAAGGTTGAGATCCCCCACTAGTATAGTTTGGCTATCTATTTCTTCTTGCATCTCTCTTAATTTCTCCCCTAGGAATTTGGATGCTATTGCACTTGGTGTATATATATTTAGTATTGATATTGCTACATTATCTATCGTACCCTTTAATAAAATATAGTTTCCTTCCTTATCTCTTTTGATTAGATCTATCTTGGCTTTTACTTGATCTGAAATAAGGATTGCTACCCCTGGTTTTTTTTGTTCACCTGAAGCATAATAGGTTCTGCTCCAGCCTTTTACCTTCATCCTATATGTGTCACTATGTTTTAGATGTGTTTCTTGTAGACAACATATTGTGGGATTCTGGTTTTTAATCCAGTCTGATATCTGCTCCTGCTTTATTGTAGAGTTCATCCCATTCATATTCACAGTTAGAATAACTAATTATTTCCTGCCATCTTATTTACCCAGTTATGTTTTCCCCTTTCCTTTCCCCTTTCTCCCTTCCCCCCTCCTCAGTAATTTGCTTTTGATGACACCCTCCCCCAAACAATACTCCACCATTTAGGTCCCCTCCCCCTGTTTTTACTCCTTTTCCCTGATTCTTCTATTTTGTCTTCTATTAGTTTATCCCTTTCTTTTCCTCCTTTCCCTCCCACTTCCCTCTAGCAACAGACAAGTTTCTATGTGAAAATCAAGTGTCTGATATACACTTTTAGAGCCCAACCTGATGA
>JAJPUD010019833.1:0-25808 GCA_023553655.1 Myrmecobius fasciatus
TCCATGTTCTAAGGGGTCTCCCAGCCCTGACATCCTGGGTTCTAAGGGCCCTCCCAGCTCTGACATCCTGGGTTCTAAGGACCCTCCCAGTTCTGACATCCTGGGTTCTAAGGGCCCTCCCAGCTCTGACATTCTCTGCTCCAAGGACCCTTAGAACTGCCATCCTACATGTGCAAATTCCTTTGAGCTCTGACATTCCCCCTGCCCGTCCCCCAGCTAATATCTCCTGTTTTTTCCCTATAGACAACACTCCATCTTGGCCAGACTTTCTGTTCCCTGGGTCTGGAACATTTTTCTTCCCCTAACTTCCTTCAGAGCTCAGGTGCTGCCTCCCATCCAATTTCCTTCCTGATCCTTCCTCCTTTCCACTTGTCAAAATTCTCTCTTTCCTTCCTGAAATCCCTTGGTTTTTACTTATATGGATAGTGTTATGTCTTCTCAATTGAATGGAAGCTCCTGGAGCCTCTGGATATCCAGTATCCAGCACAATGTCTTACACATACTAATCATTTATAATGACTATTTGTTGTTAAATTTGATTCTGTGACAGGATCCAGGAATGGGGTGTGTGTGTGTGTGTGTGTGTGTGTGTGTGTTGGAGGATAAGCCTCCTGTAACCCATATATTAAAATACAACATGGGACAATAATAGCAAGATGACAGGCAGTGGGGTATTGGTCATAGGTACCTTTAGGTAAAGGGAGGGTAGCATTCAGTTGAAGGGTAGGGGGAATCTTCAGAGAAGGCATTTGGAGGAGGTGGGATTTGAGAGTTTACTTAGGGAGAAAGTGAATGAGTGAATAAAAGAGCCTTTTAAAGCACCTGTTCTGTGCCATTTACCAAGCTAGGTACAGGGATGTGGGAAGGGATACTAAAATAAAAGGGAGAGGGTCCGTACAACCTTACAGGGGGAGGTGAGGGGTGGCACAGAAGCCACAGAACTGAGTTTTGCCTTTTCCAGGATAGTTGATTGGTTTCCTGTTAACAGAGCAAATTGGGGGGGGGGGGAGAGAGGAGAGAATACTGGGACGGAGGTGGGGGGTGGGGAGTAAAATGGGAATTAGGGGGTGGGCTGAGAAAAGAGGCCAGCACCACTGAATGGGATGGATTTTTCTGCTTTCTCACTAAGAAAGTTGGCTCCGCCCTAGAGCAGAGAAAGAAGGATCTAAGACAGAATTTCAGAAGTTATTCAGTCTAAGACCTTATTTTTCAGAAGAGGAAGCAGACTTTTCAGAGTTCAAGAGACATGGGGCAGGTAGGTGGTGCAGTGAATAGAGCACCAGCCCTGAAGTCAGCAGCATCTGAGTTCAAATCCGGCCTCAGACACTTAACACTTCCTACCTGTGTGACCCTGGGCAAGTCACTTAACCCCAACTGCCTCAGCAAAAAAACAAAAACAAAAAACAGAGTTCAGGAGACTTGCCCGAGGATCAGTTACACAGTGGATCAGTCAAAAGCAGAGACTGAACTTAAAACTAGAACCCAACTGAAAGTTGGAACAGCCCTTCCCCTGACTTCTGCTTCTTCCTACCTCTCTCCTGGGGTAGAGGGTGGCGTGGCGCATGCAGAGGGGACAGGAACAAGCCCTACCTGGTGAGAATACAGAATTTTTATTTCAATCCAACCTAGATTCCCATCAGATTGAGGGGAAGAGGAGTGGGCTCTGGCAAGAGATGACTTGGGGCTCTCTGGGACCTATCACTTTTCTCTCTGGCTCCCACCCCAGGGGGAAGGGTCCTGGAGGTCGGCTTTGGGATGGCTATTGCGGCCAGCAAGGTGCAGGAGGCCAACATCCAGGAGCATTGGATCGTTGAGTGCAATGATGGAGTCTTCCAGCGGCTGCAGGAGTGGGCCCAGCATCAGCCCCACAAGGTAGCATTTGGGCTCTGTTGGGAGGGACATCTTGTCCTGGGTGGGCTCAGTCATAGCACACCTGTGACCCACCAGCCCTAGAACAGCCTTTAAGGGAAGTGCTTTACAAAGACTCTCTCCTTTGACCCTCACAGCAATCCTGGGTGGTAGGATCCCCATTATATAGGTAAGGAAACGTAGACAGAGATTAGGAGACTTGGCCTAATGAGTCTGAGACTGGAATTGATCTCTATTTTCTTTCTTCTGTCCCTAAGGTCGTCCCCTTGAAAGGCTTGTGGGAAGAGGTGGTACCCAACCTGCCTAATGGACATTTTGATGGTGAGAAAGCACAAAGAGGCCCTAAAGAGAATAACAATAACAACAATAATTTATATATCACTTTAAGGATTTCAAAACACTTTCTAAATTATCTCGTTTTATCCTCACAACAGTGGATGCTATTTTTTTATCCCCATTTAATAGATGAGAAAACGGAGGCTGGCAGGTTTTCCTGTCTCCAGTCCAACACTATCTGCTATGGTGACTGGATTTAGTTCTCCAGGAAGGGTGAGGGGATAGTAGTCTGTGGGGAAGTCTGGGAATTCTTTTCACTAATGAAATGATTTGAAGGTCTCATTAATCCCATTGGACAATTATTACTGTTGCCTGAAATTCTGCCATTACAGTGTTATTGCTTTAGATTAAAACACTAACTCCAGGAAAGACTCCTGCTCCAAGGGCCTTGGGAAAGAGTTAATGTATTAATGCTACCTCCCTCCCCAGCTTTGTTGCTATTGGGAGCTTTTGACCTTGGCCCTATTTACGCCAGCCTCTCTCCTACCCATTCTGTATCTCTATAAGTCAACATAGTTACCCATTAGATGGGGGGGCCACATTAAGGAACAAGAATCTTGTCATTGCCTGGACCTTGTAAGGCCAGGAATTTAATTTATAACTTCAGGGACAGATTTTTAAAAAACAACAACAAAAAAAAACAACTTCTTAGGATTTTGTTGTTGTTGGTTTTTGGCAAAGGACTGAAGATAGTCATTCAGGCCTGTTCACCTAAAATTAACAGGGTAAATATTATAAATCATTGTAATGAGCACTTTGGTCCAAAGACATATAATGAAAAATATTCCTTTCATCTTGTCATAAAGGTGGAAGATTATGGAGGCAGAATATTGTATACACTATCAGATGAGAATAGATGCAAAAAAAGCCCTCTGCAAAAAGAAACACTCATTTATCCTAACAACAATAACAAAAAAAATCCCCCAAAACTAAAAAAACAAGTCCTACAAAGTATAGGCATAGAAGGATCTTTTAAAAATATGATAAAAAATTATATATGTATATATATATGTATTTATGTATGTATATATACACATACACACATACAAATTAATGTAGTTAGCATTATTTTTAAGGAGAAAATCTAGAAAACTTTCCTAATAAATATATAGGAGCAAAGCAAAGACTTCCCCTTCCCCCCATGTTTTTGTACAAGTCTACAAATGCTTGATATAGAAATAAGGAAAAGAAAATTAAAAGCATTATTTAATTAAATAGATAAAATTAAAATCCATTCTAGTGGTTAAGCAGAAACAAAAACATTCCTATTTATAGGTAATGTGATCACTTACTTAGAAAACCTCAGAGAATCAACAAAGAAAATACATAAGAAAAAAGCTTCCTCAAAGTGATGGGATACAAAATACACATTGTCAGATACAGTCACTATATCATTTTTTTTTGCTAATTTTTTTTTCTTTGTTGCAAGAAACTGTTTAGTCCTAGGTAAGAAGTGAGGGGCCGTCACATATATTCAGAAATGTAAAAAACAAAGGCAGTCCCATATAATATTTTTAAAGAATAAACAAAGTTAAAAACATTGTTTTTCTGGAACAGGAATTCTGTATGACACCTATCCCCTCTCTGAGGAGACCTGGCATACCCACCAGTTCAACTTCATCAAGGTAAGGCAGAGATACTGGCTTTCACCTATGAACAAGATGCTCCTTAATGCTGTCAATAGGCCACAGTTCAGGACAATCTCCAGCCCAGGGCTGGGTTTGCACTTAAGGAATCCAAGTTTTTTCATCCTTTGAGACCTAGTGAGATAGGTATGAATCAGGGAATGAGGATGGGGGCTCATTAAAACCCTGCCCTTTCACTCTGCAGGCTCATGCTTTCCGCCTGCTGAAGCCTGGGGGTGTTCTTACCTACTGCAACCTCACATCCTGGGGAGAACTGCTGAAGACCAAGTACACGGATATTAAAAAGATGTTTGAGGTGAGCCATGAACCTGGCAGCTGCCTCCCAGCCCTGTTCTATGTTTTATGTTCTAATATCCCTCCACTCTGTGTTCTATCCCAGCTCTGACACTCTGTGCTCTAGTATCCCTCCATTCTGTGTTCTAAGGACCCTCCCAGCTCTAATATCCTATGTCCTAGAATCCTTTCAGCTGATATTTTGTATTGTAATCTCCTTCCTAGCCCTAACATCATATGTTCTAAGGATCCTCCCAGTTCTGACATTCCATATTCTTGGGTTTCTCCCAGCTCTGCCATTCTGTGTTCTAAGAAGCCTTGGAAGGACATAGGAAGCAAAGATGAAATCTCTGAATTCAGGGGCAGACTTTGGAGATGCAAATAGGCTGCAGATGTTTGTCTTAATCCTTTCCTAATAAGAACAGCAATAAAAACAGCTTGTATTTCTCTATTAGTTTTTTTGGTTTACAGCATACTGTCCCACTTATTCTCTTAGAAGATAATAGGCAGTAGAACTTCAGAGGACCCCAGATGCAGAAACCAAAGCCCCAAAGTCATGATATGGTAGAATTAGAGTAGGACAATATTTTAGAAGTTCAGTCTACCTCTCCCTCATTAACTGATGCCCAGAGTAGTTACATAAATGGCTCATGGTCACAAAGATCATAACTGTGTCATAGTTTAAACTCAAACTCAGGTCCTTTGATTCACAGATTGAGAGAGGGAAGGGAAGTTGTTCAGTACATCCTTCCCACCTCATTTTGATAGTTGAAGAAATTGAGGCCCTAAGATATTTTTGACAGGATGGCAAGTTGTAGAACCAATGTTAAACCCAGATTCTTTAATATAGCATCCCTTTCACTACCTCTTGTTGTGTTTATTATTCAGAGCCCCACTTAGCTAAGAAGAGGGAAGCTCATTATTGGAAGGCCGACCCCCCAAGGATGACTGATTTTGTTTTTAGCCACATTAATTCATTTAAGATGTGGAGGGTTTGGGATCTCTACCAGTGCCTGCCAGCAACTGGCATGAGTGCTGGATGAATGGGGCTAGTCAAGTTCAAGCTTACATCTTGGAAATGACTATTTCTTACAGATTCCCTTTTATGCCCCACTATAAGTATATTTTATTCATCACACAATCATCAGAAAACCCAGAGAATATAACTAAAGTTCTGATATGATTCTTGTTCTATTAGTTAAGGTATATCCTGTTTTTAAATTTTCTTTTAAAGGATCCTCTGTTAACAAAATAAAACATAGTCATTTTGACCTTCTTATCTCCAGTAAATAAGCTGAGGGAGCTTGGATATAGGTTACCAGCTGTGGAACTGGCCTTGCCAAGTTACCTAGAGTTCTCCAAGTGACCTCGCCTTTCTTTGGTCTTCCAAAGGACTTTCAGATGGCTCCCCACAAGTACCAAGATACCCATGCCAACAAATTCACATTCTTGAAATCCTAATGATAACCAAAATTTTTATTTTTTTTTCTGGTTTTGATCCCCAAAGGATGATGCCATGGAAACTGTGTCATCCTCCATAATGTCCACATTAAAGCTGTAGAACTCCTTCTCCAAACATCTTTTCCTTCTCTTTAGCAAAGACTCATGACCAGTTTTTCCTCTGGTAATTTCTCCTGATCTCATTTCTTGTAGGGACCTGGATGACCTCAGAGGGGCAAACGTCTAAGCCTGGAGGGCACTGTAGAAATCCTCCAGACAAGTTAAACTTGCCCAAGATCCCACAGATCATCAGTGGCAGACCCACATTTTAGCCCAGGTTCTTTAACTTATCGATGGATCACTTTAGCTCTTACAGAAAAGACATTTCAAGGTCTTTAGGAAAAGGAACATAGCCAGGAGGAGCGAAATGAGTTTTCTCACATCCCATTGGTAGTAAATGGAGTCATACCCAAATGTGCTACCTCAGATATAGCATAGGCATTTTCCAGTATACCTTCCAAAGGAGGACCCAAACCCTTTTTTCTTTTATCCCTTAGGAGACCCAGATTGCAGCCCTGGTGGAGGCAGGTTTCAAGAAGGAAAATATCAGCACCACTGTGATGGACCTGGTGCCTCCCGAAGAGTGCCGCTATTATTCCTTCCCCAAGATGATCACCCCGACAGTCCTCAAACACTGAATGTGCCCGGCTTCCTCTTCCAACCAAGCTGACCCTGGAATGGGGGCACCAGGGACTCTCTAGCCTGCCAGGGTTAGAGCCTAGGATTGCCAACTTATTAACAGTACTTGACAGGGGAACTGGACAGAAGAAGTGAACTGGCAAAGACCAAGCAGGGAATTGAGAGACTCTTGTAGGCCTGTCTCTTGACTCAAGGCCTAAGAGTGACAAAGAAGCTTCTGTTTCAATACAACAAATACATATTGAGTTCTAGGGAGAGGTCAGAGTTCAGGCTCCGAGTTTTTCTGCCTCTTGATCAGTGCTTGTAAACAACTTGTGGCTTTTATTTGTTTCTTCTGTTGAATGGGTACATGTATCTGTTGACAGGAATTGACCACCCTCAAAGGCAATAATTAAGCTACCTAATTGGAAATTTTTTATCCAAAAGCCTCTCTCAGGAATTGTTTTTTTTTTCTTTTTAAATAATAGCCTTTTATTTTTAAAATACATACAAAGATAGTTTGCAACATTACATATTGCAACATTACAATATTGTGTTCCAAATTTTTCTCCGTCCCTCCCTCCCTTCCCCTAGACAGCAAGTAATCCAATATATATAAAACCTGTGCAATTCTTCTATACATATCTAAGGAATTGCTTTAAGGAAATGCCCCTCCTTTTTTATGAAGGGTGTATCATGTACCCATAATGTGATCCATAGTACTGGAGAAGTACAGAGAAGTCTAGAACTTGACCCTGCTTTTGAGGGCTTGTACCTCATTTGAAAAGAGGATATTGATAATCCAAGGATGAGTCCAGGGGCCAAAGACTCAAGTCATGATGTTCCTCTCATTGGAGGGCTTCAAAGAGTCAACATCTACTTGTTGGGGATGAGATTCTTGTTCAAGTTATAGCTGAACTAGATTGGGTAGTCTCCGAGGTTCCCATAGGACCCTTTGAGAGATGGGAAAATATTTTCATCTTTTTTTGTGTCCTTGGGCCTTAGCAGCCCAAGTGTGCTTGACACTTAATGTTTAATATATACTTGTTGACTGATTAACTCCTTTCCTTTGAGATGGGTAGAGCAAAGAATAGCCCCATTTTACAGATGACAAAAAAGCATTGTGTCTACTGGACAGTAGCTAGAGCTGGGCTCTGAGACTTACTTATTGGCTGTTGTGACTCTGGGCAAGTCACAAAATGTAGTTATTCAATGCATCTCCTTCCGACTAAGACTATTGGTACAGGAAGTTTCCTCATTAGAACGTTCCCTTTAATCGATACAATGGGATTCAGTCCCCATCCCTTTATAAGTGAAGAAACTGAGAAGTGACTTGTCTTAAAGCCACTAAAGATGTAACTAGGATCTGAACTCGTGTCTCTTGAGGCCCAGTGTTCTGTCAAAGTAAGGTCCATATGTTGAAGGACTCTAGGTCCCAGACCCTGTTTGTTCCCTTTCAGTCTGTTTCCCTGCGAAAGTCCATTTGAAAGCCTTAATTTACTAATACACTGTGAGACCTCCTCTATTCTTTATTCAGATTTTGGTGCTCTTCAAACCAGGTGCTCTGCTAGGGTGCCAGAGGTCCTGTGGGGGAAGGGAAGGCCCTACACCTTCCTAGTTGTAGCAGAAAGCTGCTGCCTAAATAATAAAGGCATTCTGACCTCAATTGGAGTCCAGGTCTTCTTTTTGACTCTCAAACTGTTGATAGAAGGGATGGATGTGTGTGTATAGTGGGCCTTTGAGGGGAGTTCAAGCAGGAATTTAATTCAATGTATGGAAGGTATTTCCCATTGTAAGTATGGATCCCACCCATCTGTCTCTACTTGAATCCTTCCCATTGCCTAATTCTCCTGTTAAAGAAATGACTTTCAGAACTCTGCCAACAGTGCAGATGAGAAAACAAATCAGCTAACCTCATCAAAATACTAATAAAGAAAAAAAGAAAAAGAAAGAAATCTGAAAAGATGTGATTTTCCACACCCATGAGGGGAAGTATCTTCTCATATTTTCTTTAGGACTATATTTGTTTCTTTGGAATCTTGCAACATTGTTGTTTAAACCACAACTTTTTATAATTGTGGGAAACCAGGATCTAAGGGTGGAAAATACCTTGCAGGGAGGACAGGGAATAAGTGAATGGACAAATTTGCAAAATTTATTTGCAAAATTTGCAAATTTATATTTTTGCATTTGCAAAATTTGCAGACATATTCAAAGGGGAATTGCAGAGATTTTACAAACTTTTTGGGAACCTGCAAAGTACTGCCATCTAGGGGAGGGGAGGGGACTGGGGGTAAAACTTGTAACGGAAAGCTTTGTAAAGATCAGTGCTGAGGAACTATCCATACATGTTATGCAAATAAAAAGTTTTAATTTAAAAAAAAGAAAAAGTAAAAACATGAACAGATAATGGCTTAATAAAACTTAGTTGTCCAAGCAACGTAAAACTTTCCGTGGTTGCTCTAGAGATAAGAAGTTTCCCCACAGTCCTTCAGGCTGCCATGCCCAGGTTCCCCAGAGTCCCTTGTGTTAGAAGCACTACAAAAATAGCAGGTCTGAAATCTGGACTCCTGACTCCCCAGGCCACGTCACGCATAAGCTGTTTCACAGAGCTCGGGTTTTCTCCCTCTATCCCCTTGGGCACTGAATGCCAAGTTGATGGTGAGGTCACTTCAGGAGCTTCCTGTAGGGCTACTTCAAAAGCTGGCCTTCTTACTCTGACTGCGGTTTAAAGAGAATGATATGATGGTCTTCATTTTTATATCTGTGTGGTTTCCTCAAAATAACTTGGTGAGGCAGGCAGTAACAATGAACAAGGTTTGGGTTATAACCTGGCAATGGATTAGTTATCCCATGGAGGTGGTTCATTGATATATTTATAAATTAGGCCTAGAACTGAGATCAGGTTAGATGATTTCATTGCAAAATTGCATGACTTATTTCTCAGGAAAACCTTATTTCATCACTAATAAGCTTTAAATGATGCTACATGGTCACAAATTATGAAACGTACCATGATCTTGAATCAGTTATATGTGATGCCAGTGGAAAGGTGTGTGTTGGGCCACATGTACACATGCAGGCTGATAAGGGCATGTATGTGGAGACGCAGCATAAATTACTTCAAGGATATTCCTGACCAGAGTAAAGTGGGCCAGCCTGAGTGTCGTCACTGGTATGCTTGGCTATTAAAAGAACCAGAGGAAAGGGATTTATGGGAAGATTTGGACGATAGCCAGGTAGGATAAATGGAGAGATTTTGGATCACACTGGTGAATAGGGGGCCCCATATCCATGGGAACATGGATCTACTTGAAGCACTCAGAGAAAGGACTTGGTCAAGGATTCAAACCCAAATTGAGTCCCCAGTCTTCTCCATTATTTCCAGGAAGCTTTCTCAGGCCTGGGCCCTGGGGAAAAAATGGATCTCAACACACATAATCTAATGCTAAAGAAAAACTTGCAATTGTTTTTCATCATCCCTGAAAGATCTTCTCTTCTAAAAAGAATGGCTTTCCCTCTGTACAAAAGGAGCTATGCAGGGGCAAGTCTGCATAAAGATCCCCTTCCCAGGACAGCTAGGTGGTGCAGTGGATAGAATAACGCCCTGAAGTCAGGAGGACCTGAGTTCAAGTCTGGTCTCAGGCACTTAACACATCCTAGCTGTGTGACCCTGGGCAAGTCACTTAACCCCAATTGCCTCAGCAAAAGAAATAAAAAAAGAGCCCCCTCCCTCCCTGCTTTAAGACAACTTGTGCTTCCAAATATTCTTCAAACACTTCCATTAAGAGTTAAAAAAAGTCTAGCGAATAAGGACCCAGCACAAGCTCTGGAAGTCTTGGCCTATGGTAAGAAGGCTGGAGACCAAAATCACCAATAATGGGGACAGCTGGAACCAAGACAGCCAAGCTGCAAGAAACCCTATAGATCTCAATTTGGGAACTAGAGCAAGGAAGTCACTGCAAGGACCAAATTTCCAATTCCCAGGCCAGGTAATGATGAAATAGTCAACTCTCTCCATCATTATCACCACAAAGCATTTATTGAATACTGACTATATCAAAGTCACAGGATTCTTCACTTTACAAAGGGACTCACCAGTATTCCTTGAAACTGAGCTGTCCCAGTACACATTAGAAAGATCTAACTGACAAAAATGTTATCCACACGTATCCCATGAATTTAGGTGCACTGTGACCAGCAGGAGTCCTCCTCCATATGGCATCACGGGGGCCTGGGTTTTTCCCCAGGAGGACACGGGGAAGTGGGGATCGTGTGTGAATGACGATCATCTCCACCAGTGAGGATGCCTTGAGTGGAATCTCCCAGGGGTGCATTTGCACCCTGCCTTCCCAGAAACAGATCAGCTATTGATGCAGTCACAAGAGATGGACCTCACGGTCTTGCCTTTAATCCTATCCAGCCTATAACCCACTGAGGACTTGGTACACAGTATGAGACAAAGAACTCTAAGGTCATCTCATCCAACACTTATTTGAAGAGATGGGAAAACTGAGGCCCTGGGGAACTGAGCACAGGCCCTGATTGCCAAGCCAGGGTCCTGTCTGTCCCCCACAGCTGCCCTGGCTATCTCTGTCACTACCAAGCAGAGACAAAGTGTCTATTATCTGGGTATTTTATTGACATTCACATGGCAGGAGGTCACAAACAAACAGGGGCCCGGCGCCCATCCCTGCTTCCTGCCCAGAGGGGCTGTCATCACCGCCGGTACCACACCTTGAGCCTCTTCTCCCGTTTGATCTTCTTCTGGAGCTGCAGGATCCCATAGAGCAGCGCTTCAGCTGTGGGTGGGCAGCCTGAAGGGACACACACAACAGGGAGTTACTGTGTCACCAGGGGAGGGAGGACAAAGCGCTGAGCACTTTACTAAAGGCTTTCTAACATCACGGTGCTCTTTTTGACGTTGGAGCTCTCTGAGCTCATGGCTGCCCTGAGACTTTGGGATGCCGTTTCTCGGTGACTATCTGCACACAGATTGCACACGACCATGACAGATAACCATAAGGCGGCTAAAGATGATGGAATCAGGGAAGGGGGCGCTGGCCCTTGGGTCGGGGGGTCAGAAAGGCCGCATGGAGAAGAGGTGCTTCAGGGAAGCAAGGGTGAGAAGGGAGGATGTTTCAGGCATCGGGCACAGAAAGCACAAAGGGATGGGGAATGGATGTGTTTCTGTCCTGAAGCTGTCTCCTTCTTCATCTACAAAGTGAAAGGATTTCATCAGGTAATCTCCAAGTTTCTTCTTCTTGCCAAGGACAGCTACATGGTACAGTGGACAGACTTGAATGCAAATCTAGCCACAGACTTACTGTGTGTGGCTCCAGGCAAGTCACTGAAACTCCTGGCCTCAGTTTCACCAACCATAAAAGGGGAATAACTGTGCAGCAGCCTCCTGGGCCTGTTTTGAGGGTCACACGAGGTAATACCTGCTTTCCCCCTTCCCTCCCTTTGCCAGCCTCCCTCTCTTCCAAACCTCCACCAGTCCCAATGCTTGTTGCCATTGCCTCCAGTGTACTTATATCAGCTGCCATCAAATGCCTTGTGGCTAACCTCAGATGAGATTGAATCGGGCTGCTGCTTTCTGGAGCTTACAGTGGCTATGGGTCAGAGAGGTCACACCACAAAGTCCAAGATGACATCTAGAACCCAAACTAGAGGAAAGGGGGAGATGAGGGCACAGGGAGCTGAGACCACAGGATTTAAGCTGGGCTCTCCTTTTAAACAGGAGGAGGAGGAGTGGGGGCCCAAAGCCTGGGGAGGCTCTGACTTGCCCGGGATAACATATATTGGTAGTGGAGCCAGAATTGAATTCAGATCCTCTGACTTGAAATTTGTTCTTTACAGAAAATCCTGGTGGCTCCCCCAAAAGGCTGGCTGACCAGCTGGAAGGGATTCCTGTTCAATACAAGCTGGACCATCTACCCTCAGAGGTCTTTTCTGAGGCTGTTTCTGGGACTGAGCATGAAAGCTCAGCCCCAATTGAGGCCAGGAAGGAGATCAGGAATTTGTAGCATAAAACAGGGACCTCGAGAGAGCTGGGCAGAAGAGGTACCAGGACATGAGGCACTAAAGTGGGGCTCTGGGCCTCTGTTGGGTAGCTGTAGATTCTGCCCTGACACTAGTTGTCCTAGAGGTCCTCAGCCTATCAGTCCTTACAGTCCACAGCACCAAGTACCTCCCCATGTTCTCATCCTGCCAAGAAGACTAGGAGCTACCGGGTAAGGACTATTCTGTCTCCTAGACCAGGGCATAGGCCAGTCTTCTGACGCCAGCCGGGCCCGGTAGGGCTCTTTCCATCCACCAAACCTGCTGGCTTATGCTCAGTGGCTTCAATAGCAGCCGTGGGAAGAACCAACCAGCGGATGGCATTTTATGCCAGGAAATCCCTGGGAAAGAGCCCGCATGCCTTTTTCTGAGAGAAAACCCGTGGGCTGACTGTTGCCCCCTAGAGGGAGAATGCCAAAGCTGAAATGGACTCACTTCGGGGCTGGAACAAGACCATCTCCCAAAGGAGGTCTGGCAGCAGAGGCTAGCCTGAGTTTGGATGTCCTGGAGGGATTTCTACTTGGGGGTGGACTGGCCAGCAAGCTGAGGAGGGCCTCCTCCCAAGGATCTGTGGCTCAGTGAGCTTGGTTGAACATTTTCTAGATTACAGATCACCATCAACTGACCCGACTTAAAGAGGCTCCAGGGCCTGGGATTTCTGATCTGGCCCGGGCTGCTCCCTTCTTGCTGCTCCAAGGTCCCTGAGTCCCTCCCCTCCCCAGGCTGCTTGGGCTCTGCTCCAGCCTGTACCTCAGATGACCCAAGAGCATGTGGTCAGAACCACGTGAAGAGGACCTTTGGCCTCTGCTCTGAGGAAAGCCCCAGATTCTCGGACATCAATTTGGGGAGCTCCGACAGCCTCGTGCTTCTTTTCTGAACTTCCACTGGGCTGCAGACCTGTGATTCTGTCTCTTCCATGACCAGGTACTGGTCACCCAATGCAAGAGCTAGAAAGGCACTCAGAATCCTTCTCATTTTAGACAGGAAAACTGGGGCACAGGGAAGCTGAGGCGTGTACTGAGAAGGTCACAGGGCTTAAAGCCACCAGAGCCACCTCAGAGACCCTCCTGTCTGGACAGCACTTTAGAGAGGCAGAAACCGACTGTAGGCAGGGAGGGACACAGCCAAGGCAGGACTGGAACCTCAGCCCCAACTACAACTTTCCACTCTGTCTCAGGGGCTCTGACCTTAGATGGCGAGTTAGTAACAAGCCAGGGAGGTTCTGCTCTGCTGTGGATAAACAAGATGTAAGAGGCTTTAAGGTGCCAAAGGCATCCCATCTGCAAGAAATACCTCAAGCTACTTGTTAACCATGTACTCCCGTCGTTATACCTCACATTTACTCTGAATGACCTTGGAGGAGTCACTTCCCTTCCCTGAGGTGTGAGGGAAAAGCTGGGGTCAGCAACCAGTCCCTTCTGGTGCCACATATGACATACAGAGCAGCAGAGCTGGGCTAAGGAAGGGCTCCTCTACCTGGGACATAGATGTCCACGGGCACAATGCGGTCACAGCCTCTCACTACGGAGTAGGAGTAATGGTAATATCCTCCGCCATTAGCACAACTGGTAAGAGAGAGAGAGAGAATAATAGGAATCATCACATAATTCCTAAGCACTTCAGGTGTACAAAACGATACGACATAGTTCAAATTCTGTCTCAGACATTTATTAGCTAGTCACTTACTTATCTCCCTCAGGCCCCCCACCTATAGATTTCCCTACTTTATTAAGTAGGAAAGATAATAGCACATACCTCCTGGGATTGTTTTGTGAAGGTCAGATGAAATAACCTATATAAAGTGCTTTGAAAACTTTACTGCATCATGTAAATGCTATTTTTATTATTACTAACAATAATAAGGATTATTATCATCATTACTCTCTATCCTCCATTTTACAGGGGAAAAAAACTGAAGGGCAAAGTGATGATATGACAAGCACGATCACATGAGGACTACCAGAACATGATTCCTACAGGCTGTCCTGACCTCAAGCCCAGGACTCTTCCCAGTTTCCATGCTTGCTGCCCTTCAGGCCCTTCTGAGTCTGTTTGCAGACCACACTGAGCATGCCCAAGAAACTAAATTTACCCAGGAGGCAATTTCACTCCCAGACACAGAAGTCTTCATGGGTGACTAGAGGAAAATTGTTCAAGCTCAAATAAACCCTAACTCACTGGGTATTTGCTCAGTGTCTACTACAGAGTGGCTAGCTCTGGGCTACATAATGAGCACAAATGGACAAACTGGGCCAAGGTGGGGCTTGAGGAGCTTCCATTCTTTTTTTTTTTTTTTTTTGCTGAGGCAATTGGGGGTTAATTGACTTGCCCAAAGTCACACAGCTAGGATGTGTTAAATGACTGAGGCCAGATTTGAACTCGGGTCTTCCTGACTTCAGGGCTGGTGCTCTATCCATTGCAACACCTAGCTGCCCCCAGAGCTTCCATTCTTAACAGAACTGACTTTCCAAATATCCCGTGATAGTCTGGAAGGATCCAGATGGTCCTGGGGTTCCCTAGTAATGGATGCCGAGAGCTCACTTGCCACACTCTGGCCCCACTGGACCTTTCTCATCATTTTTCCCAGTCCTGGTCACAAACCCTCTGCCAAACTGGTCTCAACATCACTTAATCTGTTGTGATCATTTTCTCTTGTCAACCCTCATGTGCTTTCTTAAATCTTATTGCTTCCTGTGTATATCAGCTATTTCTGGGGGGACTGTTGTAGAAAAAATGCCTTGTACACCATCATAAGCCCCCACAGATGCGAAACCAGTCATAAAAATCACTGCCAAGAAGAGATCTAGGGCAGCAGAAAGCCTCATATTAGCTGCAGTGCATGAAGAGAGAAGCTTTAGTCTGGACTTTTTTTTCCATTAACAGAAGGACCTTGTCAGGAAGTTCTCCACAATGATAATCAACAAGGAAAGTCTCAGATAGTGTTTAAAACAAAATAATCTTCTTAGGGAAGAACACACTTCTGAGGGAAATGAGTTAGAAAATGTGCCAACTAAAGCATTCACCTGAGTGGCTATCACAAAATTCATGCTGAAGAAAAAGCCCACAAATAGAATAGATACCCACTGAAACCTTTTAGCTATGGAGTGAAGGAAGACTTCTTTCACAGAAGGAGTTCCAAGCATGGGATCAGAAACCTGGCTTCAAGTCTTAGTTCTAAAAACTTGCTGAATGCATGACATTGAGTGAAATCACTTCCCTCTGGTCTCAGGTCTCCCTGTATAAAATGAGGCGGTGATTCTGGTGGACTCTAAGGTTCCTTCTCTAACATCCCCAGAATCTGTAATTGCTGAGGGAATTCAGGTTTTTCTTTGGGTTTGGGCAGAGAAGTCTTTCTAAAGGACTTCATATTGAGGTTGGACCAGGAGAATTTTGTAGGTGCAGTCAAGTCCTTGGAAAAGATCACCCAAGGCAGGCAGATGAAGTCAAAATAGAGGAGACTGACAAGATCATAGCACTTGATTAAGCCTTTATGAACTCTAACTCCCCATTGGGGAGATTCAGCACTTTCATGCTCATCAGAATAGAAAAACTGGGGGAAGATAACCTCATTGGCATCATTTTAAACTCTTTAATCTCTTTTTCCTGCTCCCTTTTTCTGGTGTCCTTTTGTTGTCCTGGTAACTATCTTCTCTGCTCAAGAAAAATTAATCTTTTCCTTCTGACCTTGGATAACAAGAGACAACAAGTCCAGGGGTCAGTCTGTACTAGTCCTAGCCAAATTCCAAAAAAACAAAAAACAAAACAAAAAAAAAAAAAAACCAACCCTCCAGAGTTCTATATCTAGGTGGGAATTGGGAGTTGCTAGGCACTCCCTGTCTTGGGGTAAGAATATGTAGTATTAGGAATAACAGAATCCAATGTTGCAGTTGTTCTAGAGAAACTCAAACCCCATGAAGAGAGAGCCATTGGGAGAAAATGTGAAGGAAGGTGTCCCTAGGTAGAAGTTAGGTCCAGACTAAAGCTTCTCTCCATGCATTGCAGCTAATGTGAGGCTTTCTGCTGCTCTGGATCACTTCCTGGCAGTGATTTTTACAAGTGGTTTCACATCTATGGGGGATTATGATGGTGTGCAAGGCATTTTCCTCACAACAGGAAGGTAATAAGAATACTTTTTTTCTTGTACTCCGAATCAAAAAATGAGGTTTAAATGACTCACCATTAACACAACAGTAAGAGTCCAAGTCAGGAATTGACCATAGGCCTCTCTTAAGCCCAGCCCTATCTTTCCCATACCGTTTAGTGCCCTGTCACACCACGATGCCTCTCTTACTTCCCTAGAATCTCTCTTTAGCTCCACATGGCATTTCTCACACTGTTCTCCCAGCCTGTGGACCTTGTCTTAATTTGTCTTTCTTGGGGCCATCATTTTGGAGAAATTCATAGGCCTGGAGCCAATGATACACTGGTGTCAGGCATAGGCTCCCCTGGCCAGCATAGCCTGTGCCACACTATTCACATTTTGACATCATTCTCTAGGTGTTTATTGGACTTCCTAGTGAGAGAGGAACTTCTCAAGACAGGGATCAGGTGTTCATGGGTAGTTTTTGGATCCTCCCAGGCACAGTGCTTTGTTCCATTTGTGATTCAGACCCTGGTCACAAAGAAATGCCAAAAAAAGGTCTCTGCCCTTCACTCACCTTCCCATGGAGACTACATAACGAGGCTCTGGCATCTGGTCATACACCTGGAACACAAAGCCAGCCATTTTATTGTCCTCTTCCAGCATAACTAACAGCAGCTGGTGCTAGAGCCCAGGCTGATATTGCTCTGTTAAGGATCAGAGGGGATAAACCTGGTGGAGGGCCGGGCAGGATCGCTAAAAGCCTCCTATGTCCTACAACCTGATCTCATCACTCCATGCTGGAGCCCACCTCATACCACAGGCTCTTCTGCCCAAATCTGAGCACTAATGACTTCTGTGTCCCATTTTCTCCTGACATAGACCACAGAAAGTAAGGAACCCCCAGCTGGTTATCATCATTCCTCCTCCTCCTCCCCTCACTCTTTGCTGCCTTTGGTAAAATCAACTTGTTTCTTGCTGAGCAAAAATATGCTCTGCTCCCATTAAGACTGGACCCGGATTCTCTCCGCATGGGACAGCTGTTTCTGGCTTCCTCAACACCCAGGGCTTACCTTTCGGAGAGCCGGGGCCATTTTGTTGGTGAGGGTGCCGGCTACAATCATCACATCTGACTGCCGAGGGCTGGCCCGGAACACCACCCCAAACCGGTCCATGTCATATCGGGGAGCTGCCATGTGCATCATCTCCACGGCACAGCACGCCAGCCCGAATGTCATGGGCCACAAGGAACTCTAAGGAGAGAAAAAACTCACTGAGTGAAGCCTTACCCCAGGGAAGGATCATCTTACAGAACACCCACACTGATGAGCTGGGGAATGACGGGCAGAAGGGGACGTTTTGTTTCCCATGTAGATTAGAGATATTCTGGGGCTAGGATCACTTACGGGTAGGGGAAGCAGTCATACTGTTATGGGAATACAGATTTTGTCTCAGTATAAAAAAGAAATTCCTAAGAATTAAGAACTATCTGAAAGGAGAAGGTAGCAGATATAGTTCCAGCCCTGAAATCAGGAGGACCTGAATTCAAATGTAGCCTCAGATTCCTACTAGCTTTATGACTTCACCTTGTTTGCCTCAATTTTCCTCATCTGTAAGATGACCTGGAGGAAAAAATCACAAACCACTCCAGTATTTTTGTTAAGAGAAAGGTCATATGTGGCTCTTTTCAACAATGAGATGACTGAGGCCAGTTTCAATGATCTTGTAATGAAAAGAACCATCTATACCCAAAGAGAAGACTATGAGAACTGAGTGTGGACCACAGCATAGCATTTTCACTTTTTTTGCTGTGGTTTGCTTGAATTTTATTTTTTTCCCTCCTTTTTTTTTTTAACTTTTTGATCTGATTTTTCTTGTGCAGCAAGGTAATTGGATAAATATATATGCATATATTGGATTTAACTTATTATTATTATTTTTTTTTACAATATTTAACACATATTGGATTACATGTCATCTAAGCTGAGAGGGTGGGAAGAAGGGGGGGATGGGAACACAAGGTTTTCCAAGGATCAGTGTTGAAAAATTATCCTTGCATGTTTTGAAAATTAAAAAAAAAAATTGAATGCAATTAACTGACTGATTAAAAAAAAAAAAAGGCTCCCTGCAGAGGATTCCTGCATTAGCTAGGTAGTTAGGCTAAATCTTGGAGTTCCGCTCCTACTCCAGGCTAATGTAACTCTAGAACATATAAAAGACATTAAGATAGCAGGCTTTCCCCTTTTTCAAAGAATCTCCACCTAGAGAGATACTCATATTCTCTGCAAACTAAAATTTTTATCAATAAAACTGTGTGGGGATACTTAATTAACTGTATTCTTAAGTTTAACTCAGGGTTAAGGGAAGAAAAAAAAAAGCACAAAAAAACCCACTTATATTGTAACAAAAATCCACCTAACATATCATATTTCTTTCAATAAGTAAAGGATCACAGGGCTAGAAGGGACATCAGAGATCTAACATCTTTATTTATCAAATGACAAAACAAAGGCCTCAAGAAGTGACTGGGCCAAGGTTGCACAGCCGGGAAGCAGCAAAGCCAGGATAGGAAGTCAGACCCACTGATTCCAAGTTCCCACCTTTCCACTGAATTCCAAAGCTTGCTAAGTACAACTGAACCTGCTTTTGCTGACTGAGTCTCCTAAAAGTCGTCAGGGTCATTGTTCTGAACACTTTAAAAAAAAGTCTTTTTTCATTGATGTCTTTTTATTTTTTAAGCATTACTATATAGTTTTCCCCAGAATCCTCCCTCTCTCAGAGCCAACCAGTAATACCAAATGGTATTTCTGAAGACCAAAAAAAACCCCAAACCAAAACCAAACCAAAACAAAAAAACCCCTTCTCCAATATTATTGATCAATACTTTGAAGAACTCTGAAAATAAGTGCAGTTTACGACCCTCTTGGACATCTACTTCAGCAAAGGGACAGGGTGGGGGTATTCTCTCATATCTCTTTTCAATCATGCTTGGAACATTCATTTTCCTTTGAAAGTGAATATCAATTCACTGAATCAGAGACTATTAGAGCTACAAGAGACCTCAGAAAGAATCTCCTCCAACTTTCTCATTTTTCTGGATGAAGAACCTGAGACTTCAAGAGGCAAACTTTCTCAAGGCCACAAAACAAGCTAGGGGAAGATCTGGGATCAGAAGCCAGGTCTCTGGGCTCCCAGGTCAGGACTTCTTGCATTAGATTATGCAGGCCTAACAGTGTGGAAGAAATTCAGTGTAGCCATCTTTCAGGGAATGATTTTTTTTAAAAATAATTCTGACAGTTTTTTTCCCTCACAAAAGGCAAGCCCAGAAAAATGTTCTCTTCTTGACACTGTCTAGTTGCTTAGATTCCAATTAAATTGTAGTTTACTATAACTGGAGATCATCAACCATAAAGATGAAGGGACAAGACACTTTTATAAAGCAATCATAAAAAAAGTACCCAGTAATTTAAAGCACAACCAACCTTGATTTTAAATATAGTGGAGGAATAAAAGAGTTCAAGTGCTGCTTTTGAGTCATTTGTATCGATTAATTCCCCTTATTTTATCTTCAGTTTCCCCGTTTGTATAGTGAAGTAATAAGAGCCTCTACCTTCTCAGATTAGGAGAATCAAAAGTTAACAAATGGAGAGTTTTTGCAAGTTTTGAAGTGCTAGCCTTATTATTAGCAGTAAGATATACAAGGAAATTTAGGAACCAGCAAAGGAGCATGTGATGAAAATATGTGGGTGAAAGTAAACTGAGACAGAAACTTTATTGAAACATTCTATGGAAAGGAGACATAGATGAGGAGTGTAGGAGATGGAATCAGAGGCAGAGTCCCACAGGGGATCATCGAGGCAATGGTCCCAACCTCTGCTGAAGCTCACTCTCCTTGCTGGAAGCAGAGCACCTAACAGACTTCATGACTTGCCTGAATCCTTCAAAAGCAGGAAGCCCAAAGAAGAGAATGTCTATCCTGGATCTGGCTTTGTCTGACAAGGTAGAGAATGGGTGCTAAGATGGAAATGCAGGGAACACTGCAAGGAGGTGAATACTCCATTAGAAAATGTAGGGTAAAGGAGGAAACTGGGTATTATGTGATATGTGGCCTAGGTTGGGGAGAATAGACTTCAAAGGACTCAGAGAAATGATAAGGGAGGACTGCCTAAATTAAAATGCTATAGGCAAAGTCAACCAATGAAGGATAAGGTCTGAAAAATGATATCCGGAAAACAAAGAAAAAATTCTGATAAGGTAGGAAAGAGATGGTTGTCTAAAGAGATCAATGTGAAGGCCCAAGGAACTCTATTAATCAACTTGGATTTTGGAAAATCACATTCAGAAAAAAGAAACAAAGGCAGGAAACAAAGGTTGAATACAAAATCATGGCACAGTCCTGAAAGAATGATGTTTGGAGATGAGCTAATACTGGCAAGGAACCCCAACAACAAAAACACAATTTTATTTTTAAACCTATCGGGGGGGGGTGGCGGGGGTGCGGCTAGGTGGCGAAGTGGATAGAGCACCACTCCTAAAGTTAGCAGGACCTGAGTTCAAATCTGGTCTCAGACACTTCACATTCTCTAGCTGTGTGACTCTGGGCAAGTCACTTAACCCCAACTGCCTCCAAAAACAAAACAAAACAAACTGCTTAAATGGATCAAATCAGTCAGTCAATCAACAAGCATTTACTAAGCCCTGCTAGGACACAAGTCCACAGAATGAAACATTCTACTCACAAGGACCTTACACTCAAATGGGGAGGGGAGAAAAGTACACAAACAGTGACTAAATCCAAGTAGAGAAAAGTGATTATGATTAAATCCCCAGGAGACTAGGAAGGAGGGAGGGAGAGCCCTGGCAGTTTCGAGTCTCAGGAAAGACAGAAGGTGAAGTTGGAGTTACACCTCAATGGAAAAGGCTTTTAATCACCTAGGACTTTGCTTCTGTTTCCTCTGCAAAAGAGACTGATTTTTGGACTGAAAAGGACAGAATCAAAATGATCGACAGGGGAACAGATGCCCAAAAGAAGCTGGAAGAGTGAGAAAGGACCTAGCTATCTGTGGTAAGTCCCAGCCAACTGGCTGGAAATCAAAGGTAAGCCACTGCTGAACATGACAGGCAGTGGAGAAGGGTTTGCCATGGAAATACAGGCTCTGGAGCCAGAGTACCCGGGCACAATCTTTCTCCGGAAGCTGACCATCCAGATGAACCTGGGAAGTCACATCATCATGCAGTAAGTTTCCTGACTGGCAAAAGGATAGGATCCAATTAGACAAGACAAGACTCTCAAGGTCCCTTCCAGGTCAACATCTGTGATACTACAAAAGAAACAGTCTCGGCTCAGAGAAAAGCAATGTCCTGATTTTCCAAAAAGGGAAGAGAGTAGATACTGCAAACCATATTGACTATAATTCCTGGGAAAAAAAATCTACAATTTTCTAGTAAAAGGAAGGTTAGTGAACATTTAGAAAAGCAAACAATGATAAGACTCAACATGGCTTCAGCAAGAACAGGTCAACAACATTTTCTTTCTTTCTGACAGGGTTACTAGTTTTGATATATCAAAGGAATCCCATAACTAGTATTTAACAAAATCTTGTATGCTCTGCTCATGGACAAAAGGGAGAGATGTAGGTAGACTATATTAGATTCAAAGGGTCTGAATGGTGAGACTCCCCAAAGACAAATGGTTTGATGGAAGGTCGTCTCCTGTGGACTGCCTTAGGGAATTGTGTTTGGCCTGGTAAATTTCCTCAATGAAGTGGATAAATATAGTAATAGCTTGCATTTCATACTTGACATCATGGAAAAGGCAGGGACTCCATGCTGAATAGGGGTACATTTTTCATTTGATACATATAATAATAGCTGCATTCATACTGGCTTGCACAGAGCTTTACATATGTAATCTCATTTGTAAAATCCTGTGAAGTAGGTGTTGTTATTGAATCTCTGGGTTATTATTATACCCATTTTACAGACAAAGAATTGAAGCTAAGAGAGGTTATAAATAAATGACTTGCCACAGGCTAGTCAACATCTGAAGCAGAATTGGAACTCATGTCTTCTTGACACAATTCTTTCCCCCTATCCACTACACTATCTACCTGCCTCACTTAAGCAAGGAGAAGGCAGCTCCCTTTAGCAGTCTGGTCTAGGTAGAGATTCCCTGTTTCCATGGGCCTTGCCTGCTGTGGAGACTCAAGCATTCAGGGAAGAAAGATTGATCTGGTGGTGACTTACCCGCCGGGCCCAGTTGATCAGGTCATCTAGTTTGGTGATCACATACTCCCCCTTGCTGCTTGGGAGTGAGGAGGATTTGGGGACTACTGCCCTACTCTTCTTTCCTTCTGGAACAGGGCTGAAAAAGTAGGACACAAAACACAAAGGGAAATGCACAACACCAAGAGGAAGAATCCTAAATCAAGACACTTTGGAAAAGGGAAACACTTGAAGCTAGTACATGATGCTAACAAGAACCAGACGATTAAGTAGGGGATCAGTCTATATCTGAAAGAAGATTAAGGTTTTCATTCTTGGCCTACAAGCCCCTAACTCAGTTTGAAACTCAACTTGGCTCTACTCTAAGAATAGTCTAACCCAGATGAAGCATCCCAATACAGAACCTCTGACAGAAAACTATGGGCAGCTAACTGGTAAATGAATAATTCTGGTCACAAAGAGAGAGATGAAAAATTCAATGTAAGTCTATTTCATTCCTTTCCCCTACCCAATTTTCACCGAGTCTTCCCTTCCCTTTCTCAACAGTTTTGGGGTATCACAATAGAAAGAGAGCCTGTGATGCTCATGGAAAGCTTTGGAAAAGAAGAAAAAGACTTAACAGATCTCTCCTAAAAAGCTACCTTTTACCTGCTTGCATCTGTCACCGAACTCTGATGGATCAGTTGAACCTGGAGGGCTGTGCTGGGTCTGTTCAAAGGAAGAGTCAAGAATCAAGAGAGAATTCAGTATCATATTCCACCAAAGAACACAGGAATGATTAAGTTCATTATCCTCTCAGCTCACCCCCCTGCATCGAGCCCATGCTATGCAGATGGTCTCATTGTCATAGGATGTCATAGAATTATAGATTTAAAATTAGAGGGGGCCTCTCTTTGATCTAATCTAACCACCTCATCGTGTGGATGAGGCAATGGAGGTGCAAAAGAGGAAATGAGTGGCTTGAATTCACATCTTTCTAAAGTTCAGCTGATATTTTCACTGACCTCAAAAGCCTTCAATGACTTCCTACCGCCTAGAAAACAAACCTTGAGCTTTATACTAATGGTATTGATTTATCTTTCTGGACTTATTTCCTACTTTCCCCCATAGTTGTCATTAGTAACAGCTAACAGGTACTTTTTGACTCCCCCCTCAACGTGCCCTGAGCACTTTTGCCTCCAATCCCTCTTGGTGCCAGGATATTTGCCACTTAACCTATGTAATATTGGGCAAGTAAGCCATTTCCCTAAGGACCTGGAGTGTCCTCATCTGTAAAAATGAAGAGCTTGAAGTATAAGACTGCCAAATTCTCTTTGACTTCTAAAATGCTGATTCATTCTTTGCTCTCATAAAAATATTGTATCCTTCTGGTTGGTAAAATATCAGAAACCACAGTACTCACCGAAAACTAAATAATCCATAACGGGCCAGACGAGGAGCTGCAGGCAGAAAGCATGAGGAAAAACAACTTCAATACATGCCAATTTAGTTATTCCAAGTGGGGCCAAAACTAACTACAACATGATAATTGTCATGCCCAAATTGTTAAAAGATCTAGAGAGAAAGGCCTTTAGCATATTGGGTAGATGATCTATGGAAGATTTATGGGAAGACAAGGCAAGAATTGCAAAAGGACTCTCAGCTCGTGTTACCTCTGGGGGAAGGAAGCCTTTCCTGATTTCCTAATAATGGTACTCTCTTCTCTATCTTGTAGCTCTGATTTATATATACTGTCTTCCCCATTAGAATGTAAACTCCAGGAAGGCAGAGGTTGCCTGTCCACTTCTTTGTATCTAGAACCCAGTACATCACTTAATATAAAACAACCATTCATAAAGACTGTTGAAGTACAGCCAAGGTTAAATATGGATTCTCCAAGGAAAAGTTTGCAAAAGCAACATCACATTCGGACTCACTCTTTTCTACCAGGTGGGGAGGATTGAAAAGAAATGACTTAGGAGTGGTTGAATAGGATTTCAATGACAGTATGGGCGACAAGAAAAGCAAGCTGGGTCCGAATGTGAGAGAGGTTTGCATGAAGGCCCTGGGTCTTACGGCCCAGACGGGGGAGGGGGGCAGGGGTCAGGAAGAAAGGGGGCAAATCACCTGGCTTGTTTTAGCCCCCATTATAAGGCTCTTTAAAGTTTGCAAAAAGTTTTAACAAGTATTATTTTTATCCTCACATTCACCCTGGAAGATAAAGTGCTATTATTCTCCCCATTTTACCAAGGGGAAACTGGGGCAGAGAAAGATGAAGGGACTTTCCTAAGTCTGAACTCAGTCCTTTCAAGTTTCCGTAGTTCTTTATGAGCTGGTTATTCCTGGCTATCATGGCCCTGGCAATGAGCAGCCAACAGTCGAACCCGGGGCTCTTCTGGAGTCACGCATACCCTTTGGAGGCCGATTAGAAAGCCAGCCGGTTCGGTCACGGCCGCCCGGAGCAAAGAGTCGGCGCTTTCGGCCACGAGAAAGGGCACCTGGCGCAGCTAAGTGGAGGCTCAGAGGACAGGGGCGAGTCACCATCTATAAGGGCTCAGAGGCTTGCGCAACCGGAGCTCCCGACTTCAACCGTTATTCTCAGTAATAATTCAATTCTAACTACATTTACGAAGCCACCGTAGTGCAATAAATACAGACTGGGCACCGCTGCAAGGCTTGTCCCCCAAGGTCGGCGGGTACCGCGGGTCAGGGAAAGCCGAGGCTGAGGCGCGCGCATGCGCGCCCCCTCTCCCGGGAGTCCCTGAGGGCTGAGTGGCCTACCCACCAGGCTGGAGGTGGGGGAGGGGGCTAGCTAGTTACCCGTCCGGCCTCAGCGAACGCTCTCAGGCGGGGGTCCTCGCCGCTTCTCCCACCCCCCAAGTCCCAGCCCCGGGTCATCGCTCCGCTCACCCGCCAGTGCCACCGCCATCTTGTACACAGCCTTCAGACGACCTCCCCGAGTCCTCCGCTCTAATCGTTCCGGGTTGGAGAGGATGGGGGGCGGAAGTGTGTCTGGATGTAGGTTCCGTGAGTGTGGATAGGAGGCGGAGGGGGAGGGGATGGGGAGTGTACTTCCCAAAGAGGCCCGGCGCCTCGAAGTGGCCACCGGAGCCGTTAGACTCCTAGTTCCGTCGCCTCCAGCCCCTCTCTCCAGCGAGCCCCGGGCCTACGCCCCCCGGTCTTCAGGACTACCCCGGGGGGTGCT
This sequence comes from Myrmecobius fasciatus, assembly GCA_023553655.1. Lineage (NCBI taxonomy): Eukaryota > Metazoa > Chordata > Mammalia > Dasyuromorphia > Myrmecobiidae > Myrmecobius > Myrmecobius fasciatus. The sequence goes on from JAJPUD010019833.1 coordinate 25,796, forward strand.
CCTGGGCGTTCTG